>LPNX010842807.1:10000-22642 GCA_001517045.1 Pseudotsuga menziesii | reverse complement strand
ACCAACTGGAAGCAACTTCATGCTTCTGAGGGTAAGTTGGTGGATCCCACTATATATCGTCAGCTCATTGGGTCTTTGATGTATCTGGTCAACACCAGGCCAAACTTGTGTTTTGCGGTGAACACTCTTAGTCAGTTCATGGTTGAGCCTAGGAGTGTGCACTGGACTGCCGCAAAGCACATATTGAGATATCTTGCAGGGACAGTGGATTATGGTCTGGACTACAGGGGTTCGGGTGGAGTTAGCTTGGTTGGGTTCACAGATTCAGACTGGGCAGGTTGCGTGCGGGATCGGAAGAGCACTTCCGGTTGTTGTTTCAGTTTGGGCTCGGCAGCAGTGTCGTGGTTCAGTCGGAAACAGAAGTCCGTTGCATTGAGTTCTGCTGAGGCTGAGTATATGGCAGCCAGTCAGGCTACTTGTGAAGCACTGTGGCTTCGCAAGTTATTGGTAGATCTATTTGATCAACAGCTTAGGCCTACGGTGATCTACTGTGACAATCAGAGTTGCATTCAACTCTCTGAGAATCCAGTGTTCCATGACAGGTCAAAGCACATTGAGGTCAGATACCATTTCATCCGTGACTACGTTCAGAGAGGGGCAGTTGAGCTTCAGTATATATCCACTGATGAGCAGGTTGCTGACATTCTGACGAAGTCTTTGGGGAGGGGAAAGTTTGTCTTCTTCAGAGATAAGTTGGGAGTGGTGCGGAACACCTTCCTCGGTAAGAGGGAGTGTTAGTTTTTGTACCAAGGCAGATGCTCCCTAGGTGACATTATTGCCTAAGTCACTTAGAAGAGGGAAAAAGGTGACCCTCACATTAAATGTCACTTAATGAGACTTTATAAACTTAAAGTCACTTTTTGATAAATTTAAGTGGGTGAGTAATTTTATTTAAGTGATTTAAATAAAAGGGATTTTTACTCTCATTGAATCTCATCCATTGGATTGGATCTTTTTCCACCGTTGGATTAGATGCCCACTTAGGGTTTAGACAAAAAGGCTGAGGGAGGCAAAGAGACATCACTTTTTCATTTTTTCATGAGAAGGAAGAAGAGCTGAGAGAGGAGGACGAGCTAGGGCTTTGGCTCATTTCCCAAGAAAAATTACTGCACAGAAATCGAGGAGTACAGGAGCATTAAATATTGGCACAGAAATCGAGGTGTTTATGCACAGGAATCGAGGAGAAGTACGGCTTGTATTTAATACTGTACGGCTGCATTTATTTGCACAGAAATCGAGGAGAAGTACGGCCTGTTAGTTTGCTGTACGGTTGCATTAATTACAGCACAGTTTTTGAGGGTATGGACATCATTTATTTGGCACAGATTTCGAGGGAGTACGGCCTGCATTTATTGCTGGCACGAAAATCGAGACAGGGTACGGCTGCATTAAATTACTGGTACAGAAATCGAGACAGTGTACGGTCTGCATTTATTAGGCACAGAAATCGAGGGTGTACGGCTGCTGTTTTTGCTGGGCACGTTTTTCCAGATTTTGAGATAAAATCTTGGGTGAAGATAAGTTGTATTTTCACTGTATTTCTGTCCTGAATTTTGTTGAAAGAAATAATAATCTCTCTCCTCTCTCTGACTGGTTTTCCCCGTGGGGGTTTTTCCAGGGCTTATTTGGCCAAAAATCTATGAGTTAAAAATTTTATGGTGTGACTGTCCAACTGTGTTTTTCAGCCTGTTAGTATTTTTACTGTGTGTTTATATTGCTCAGTATATTTTCTTAAGTAACTTACAGCCTATGCCAAACCGACTGTAAGTGAAAACCACAAAATGTTCATATAAACCAGCATGCAGTAAAACTCAGATTTTCTACAGCGGGGGGGGGGGGGGGGATGATACCTTAGGTCCTCACAGAGCTTTAGTTGGATACTATGATGCTATTCGTTTGTCTCTTGGTGCCCTAGTTGATGGTAGCACTGTAAAGAATGAAGTAATCATCCAGGTGGAATGTGCTCTAGGATGAGTTTGAGGAGAAGGTGGAGTCAAGCATGGATGCTAACTCATTATGATATCAAGGCCATTCCATTTAATGAATATGTGGCATCACTACCGAACTCCACTTCCATGTTGGCATCTTGTTCTCAAAATTTGCTGAAGGTCTTGTCAAAGGTCATATGTCAACACTAGAAACAGTACTGGTTGAAAGACAACAAACCATAGAGAAGGTGGACACAAGCTTGGATGCTCACTCATACACTCTAGCTACAATAGTGTCTGCACTCCCTACCAGCTGCCTATGTTGCTGCTTGCCCTTCCATTTTTGTAGAAATTTTGAAATCTGCCCAATTCACAATTTGTACCTCAGTTCCATGAGGTCGCATATTTATCACATAGAACTTTCGGCCTTAGGGCTTGTTACAACTTGATTAGCGCTTAGGTGGAAAAGTCCTAATACACTAGCGCTATCAAGAGCAACTTTGGAAAGAAACATCACTGTCACCATAGTGTTAATTTCCCACTTGTAGGACAGCTCTCAAGACTAAGGGAGGCTTCCCTATAGGTTGATTAGATCTAAGGTGCAAGGAGAGCCAAGGGAAAGGAGATTAACTTGTTTAGGTGTGAAGTGTGAGATTGTTAAGTTAATTTCCCAAATAAGCATTCAATCATTTGAGATTCACAATGACGATTAGATTAAACACTTAGAAGATAGTTGAATGATGTTGAAAAAACCATAAAGTAAAAGTCATCATACTAAAGGTACACACAATAAGAGTGCTAGCACCAAGTAAGATAAAGGACCATAAGTCAACCAAAGGAGGTCACAATAAGGTCAGACAACCCTCATACCCACAAGATCAAGGTGTACCATAAGGTGGAAAAACAACTCCTTTTACCTATAGGACCAACAGGACCAAGGAATTTAATGTTTTCTCTCTCAAGGTACATTGTTTCATATAATTTTATCATCACTGTATAAGAGGAAGATCCAAACTGGATGATGTGATCCTTTGGTCGTCAATACTGCTCCTAAGGGTTAGGTGCTAGTGACATCATCAAGGGGTGGCCAATCCCTTGAGAAACAACCTAGCAATAACCGATTAGGAGAGAGGACATCACACATCATCATCTTGGTCTATTTGACTAAGAATCACTTGGTTAACTGAGCAGGAGTGCTCCTGCAGGAACTGCTTGGTCCCAGACGATGAAGTCTTTGTCTCAACCTACAAAATTTGTTTGGACATCATGTTCAAGAAGCTGTCTGGTCCCAGACCAGAATACCCTAGAGACATATAGGGGCCCTAACCATATGTTAGGGGCTTTTCCATGGCATCAACCTGTTTGGTCCCAGACCAAGAACCCTAGGTTTCTACTGGGGGCCCTAGGGTGCCTTCTAGGGTCTTACTCTGCCCTAGTTAACTGACTAGGGTACTATCCTCCCTGAGAATGGGTCTTGCAACTGCACTAACTGTAACACACATGCCATGTCAAGAGTGAAAACTAAGACTTGGTATTGCTTAGGACATGATTTTATTAGTACCCAAGTTGCCAATTTTGTCTCAAAGTTGCCCATTCCTTAGTTGACTAATTCACCTTTAGTAAAGTTTGTTAATAACTCTCTATTAATTCAATTGAGGTGAATTCATGCTCAAAATACTTCAATTGTTTCTTAGATGGATTCCTTGATGCTTCAACATGCTGTACCGATCAAATCCATGCCATAAACCAAACTGAATTGTCCAAAATCATGTTGCAATCTTCAACCTCGGCTTTTTAATCTTTAACTTAGGAAAATTCTATTAAAATCCTATCAATCAAATTTGGCTGAAAATGATACTTGGAGGGATCCAATTGGCTTCCAAGGCTGTAACATGATGAATGACAGATGGATGGTCTTGTTGACAAAATTAAGCTCGGGTTTAATCAAGTCAAAATGTCCACTTTGGTCAACCTTTTCCAATGAAGTCTGATGATGAAAGGTCTCAACCAAATCCTAATAGATTAAGATTGAAAGAGAATTGGAGCTACAAAAACATACTTTACACAAATGATACAGGTGAGTCATCACATAGCCTCATCATAGGAAAAATGCATAACATAATATATAACATGAAGACAATGTTTTATATTCATGCAACCATCTAGATTACCACCAAGAATATTGCATAGATCATTCTTCTCTTGGGTGAAGTGAATGGTCAAGATAAAAAAGGCTAGTTAGGTGAAGGATTGGTCATGGAAGACTTGAGTAACTTAGGAAAAGGGGGAGGAAAAGGGACTTTGTGACATTTGTTATTCAAGCAAACACTAGGGAGCAGGTGTCTCACAGACTCAACCCCCCTTAATCTTTGACTTTAGCTTATTAGAAGCTCCTTCTTGGACTAGTCTTCAATGACTTGTCTTCATTTATTTCTTGGACTTTTCTGTACTTTTCTTCTGTGATAAGACCTTGGCCTTTTCATTTTTCTTTCTAGGCCCATATTTGTTTCTTTTTCTTTCTTTGCTTGATTTTTCATTTTTACTTGGTCTTCATTTCTTTCTTCATGCAGGTACAAGGCGTTTGGGGATAGGAGTTGCTTCATGTGCCCTTTTTGAGGCACTGAAGAGGGAAAGAAGCTTTTCATGCTTTAGGACTAGGACACATCTCTAGCAACTGGATAACCGTAGCATGCAATCAATCACGCATATTTCTAAGAAGAAAGGCATAAAGGGTTGGATGGTGGTAATCAAATATTGAAAAAGTCGGCATCGGCAAAAAGTTGGCAAGGATCCCGGATACAACTTCTCGGCAACATTGGCAAAAAAATCGACAAACATTAAAAAATAGAAAATACATTCATTTTTTTTCCAGAATTTTAAACATTTAAAGCAACAATAACATCAGATAAACACATTGGAACATAAAAATGGAGAAAGCACTGATATATATCATCATCATGCAGTCATGCCAAATTTAAAATGATACATCAAAGTCGATATTGTATCCTGAAACATCATACTTGTCCAATCAAGGACTCAAAAGTGGATAACCAATACAACATGACATCACATATATAAATGTTTCCGAGGAAAACTAACATCTAGCTATCTAATATCAATGTTCTCTTCCCAAGTTTTCTTTCTACTTATTACTTGTTTCTCATTTTCATTATATATTTACTTCATAATTTATTCTATTTTACATTCATACTTCATATTTTTCCCTACTCCAATGATTATGTTTATATAAGGTTTTCATAAATGTTTTTTATTTTTCCCTCCATCTTATGACTTAAACTTAATTTTTGAAAGGTATATTTTATTGATTTGGTTGTCAGCCATTAAATGTATTTCTTGTTTTGTATTCGTCATAAATCATAGATGTATTTTTCACTCCTCCCAATTTGAATTTCTGACATGAGCCTCACATTTAGCCCTAACTCATCTACCACTTGAAACATTGCTCTCTTTTTCCTACAATGTGCTATGATGATCACTCAAAATATCTTTGCTCAAAAAATTTCCTATTAGTGAAAAAAAGTAATTCAATTACCATTGCGATTTTTGATAAATGGATACATATTTTGTATAACTTATCCTTGCAAGGTTTGATCTTCAAATACAACAAAGTTTTGAATTATTTATAAGGTAGAGGAAAGGTGTTAGTTTACAACAAAATGGCTAAAATGACTAATTTTTGGAAAATTAGCCATTTTAGCCATTTTAGCAAAAGTAGGGACTTTTTGGAAAAAGTAGGGACTTTTTGGAAAATGTCGGGACTTGCCATTTTAGCCATTGCGACTTGTTGAAAAATTAAAAAAATCGCGATTTTTTCCAGCCGATTTTCTGGGTTAGAGAAAAAATCACGACTTTTGAAAAAGTCGGCGATTTTTCGGAGAGTTTTTCAACACGATTCCTAAGCACATGGCCAATCAAGCATATTTCTAAGAAGAAAGACATAAAGCATCGGAAAACCAGTAATCTTAGGCAATCAGAGACAATAAAGTATATTTCTAAGAAGAAAAGCATAAGGCTTTGGAGAACTTTGTTGCACACATCAGAGCCGAGACAACAAGGTGCAACATAGAGGCCCTCGTAATGAAGAGGTCACAGAGGGGGAAGCCTTGAGTCACTTGGTCAAATTCAGATCAATGGGTTTGTAAAACAAGCAGGGGTGACATGTTTGGAGGATGGTAAAGCCAATGGTGGAATCGAGAGGAAGGGTGGAATTAAGAGGTTATACTAAATAATGGTATGTGCATTAAACATAAACTACTATAAACTATACTATGCGTCAATTCTACTCACCGTGCTCATAAAAATCACAAGTGTAAAGTAGAATTTATAGACATCTAGCACATTAGTCAGTGAAAACCATATAACCCATGGGCCATAAGTATATCCTCTAGGCATGCATATGATACAATAATTGAAATGACAAGGAACCATCATAAGGAAACCACATGGAAACTAATACAACAATCTCATAAATCTCATAGGGATCACGCTTTGACACATCCACCCTACTCAATACAAAAATGGTTGTCATCCTTGCTTTGATCATACAAAGATGATCCAACACTGCCCTACTCTGCAAAAATGAGGATATAACACCCCATACATATGGTGGTATAACATGAAGAAAGGGGGTCTTTGTGAAATAACCATTATAGTAATATAAGTGTGTTGGTCTATCCTTAACTTTCAAGAGTTAGGATTTTTTATATGTTTTTTCCGTATGTGTGCGTAAGGAAGTGTTGTATGGGTCGTCCATCCTTGCACCTTCATGTTGCGATCTCTTTATTTTATTTTTCATTTGATATTTCATTCATTTACATTTCATTTAGCCCTTTCACTGGCTTAGTTTCTTTTGCTTTAGATTTAGATTTGATAAAACACGGGGCATGAGAACCTGGCTTTTTTGCAAGGGGAGTATCCCCTATAATTTTCCATTTTCCTTTTGCATTTAATTTATTAGAAAACCATTTTTGGAGAGTACAAGACTCTTTAGCTTTATTTGAGGGATTCATTCAGTGGAATAGTAATGAGATCATCTGTTATTACTAATGACAGATCATTCACAAAGGGGAAAGTGAAGGGGATGGTGAAATGGTCAGTGAAATGAAAAATGACTAAGTAAAAAGTTGTGAAATTGATGAAATCTCTTGACCTAGTTTACCAAGGTACAAATCAACCTTTGTACTAACACACTTATTGAGCTAGAAGAATATCACCAAGGTTAGACTAAGAGACGAGCATTGGTTTAAGTATGAGGATCATGCATTGTCTTTGACTAGGCATATCAAGGCATAGGGACAAGCTGAGAAAGCTGAAGGGTCTTTGACCAATGATCTATGGTGAAGCTACAAATCTCATCTCAAGAATCTCTAGTCAAAATCACCCCTACTAAAAGAAGGGTAATATGGATGAATTGAAATATTCAGAAACACACTTGCAATATCTCAAATCTGCCCACCACTACTCTATGCAAGTTCAAATAGATCAATGCAATTGTCCTTGGGGCATGATCTAATTAAGTATGCAGATTTGAAAATTACATTCGTTAACAACAAACATATAACAACACTTTTAAGATTTGAAATTTCATCTAAGGCATGCCGAATCACTCAACATTTTAGCGTTGTTGTCCCAATAAGTCAACATATCAAAAAAACCATGAAACTTGCCCAAAACAAATGAAAACCAGATCTGGAATCTAGATCTACAATAAGACAATTTAGGAAAACAATGGTACAACTTTATCGCCTTAGCTTTGCCAAAGCTGGTACATCAAGTCCTTTTGTTTTATCCCAAGCAAGGGATTCTCCAAATCTTCCTAAACCCTAGCTAGGGCATCCATAATTATTGCAAACACTAAACTACGAGAATAAGGTCTAGCAAGTCATCCCACAAGCTGTATTGACTTCTCCAAGAGGTCAACAACATACTAGCATCACATCAACTGTCCAACTTTTCACTTGCATCACACAAGCCAAGAAAGCCTGTCACATGCCACTTACATGCACTATCCTTGTTACGAGAATAAGTAATTGTTCTTTCAATATCCTCCAATATCTAATATCACACCAACAATCACATCTCTGTAACTCAACACAAGTGACTAGTATTAACAAGGACACTCACCTACCTTTAATATGATTAGGTGAGGGTGTTAATCTTTTGTTGTTCTGAACTTCTGAAAGTGTTTTCACCTAAGCTAAGAGTGCCCTTCAGGGATGCAAATGGCTTAGGTTCTCATAGCCCCTTTGTTAATTTTTGACTTACATTTGGAGAGCTTAGATTGGGTGTATGCTTTCTAGGGGATAAATGTTAGCGAGGCTCACTTCTTGATCTAGTAGTTAGCACACGTGGTGTATTTGGCATTTTCTACAAGGGAATACTTGGTGAGGATTAAGGCGGGATTGTTACGTGTGGAGTGACCTCTTTGGAGGAGGGTATTGGGCACTTGTAGGTTGTGAACTTTATCCTAGGTGCATCAACCACCTTACATATAGTTTGATGAGGAATGCTTGAGTTGAGGAGCCATTGATTTGAGGGCGCACCATCTTGGAAGAGCACTTGACATCAAGGTTTTAAAAACCGGAACCGAGAATCGAACCGGTCAAGGGTTAAGTCAGACCAGAACTGAAACTGGTAATGAGCCAAAGCGGCTTGATTTCAATGAACCAGACTATTAAAAAATACACGAAAAATTTAAAATTTTAATCATAAAACTTATATTTAACATTCCAAGCCATGATTTTAAACCATTAGACAGATAATATGCAAAGTGTCCTCAAGTCTACTCATATATATATATACCATAAACCATGTATGGGTCACAAAATGGCACCAAGTGCACTACATAGATGATAGAAGATAGTATCGTAGTAGAAAGCAAAATCTCATAGCACATATATCAGAGTCTGAAACAAAATACAATATCAATGAGGATCTATCATCAAAATAGCCTCTACAATCCAAGAAGTGTGATCAATGATGAGTCATGAGTCATGGCTAATCAATCATCAAACTCAGCACCACTACTGGAAATACAATGCTCAACATCAACATCTGGCTCATAGTCCTCTGAGGACCCCCCCTTAGGGACATCTACGACCCTAGTAGAAGCATAGGCTACACGGCTAGGTTGTTTTACGGTAAAACTTTTACCTCTGCAATGTGGGTTAAAATTCATCCTTGCACATTGCTTATCGTGATGTGATATCTATGTGCATTGTGATAATATATATCCCATGCATATTGTGTCTTTAAGCTCACTTGTGCATGTTTCACTTATTTTCCCTGACTATGCATTGGGTTTTTCTTTCCTCTCTATGTGTAGAGCTTGTCCTCCTTTTGTTCTATGCATGGTTTATCTTTTAGCCAATGCATGTAATTATTCTTTCCCTTGCGTAGGGTTTCTCTTTTCATGTGCATTGATATTCTCTTCATAGTCTACGCATGGATATTCTTCCATCTGTGTGTGTTTATCTCACCCTACTTGCGTTGGTTATTCTCCTATTGTGCATAGGTAAATATAAGCCTGTGCACACATATATACTGTGGGATTGACAATACTTATGCACAGAGGGCTATCCTCCTTTCCTTGTTGCTTCCGCAATGAAGATTGCACTAGTGATAGCTTCTGTCTAATCTTTGGGTTTTGTATTAATTGCTTAGTCCTCTCCTTGGTGTGTGCAATTTTTTCTTCTAAGATTAACCTGTCTCCTCTTAAAATGGAATCCCAGTTAATATGGTAATGCATTGGAAGCTTAGCTCCATGTCTCGACTTGACTTATGGTGTGGAAGAGTTTGCTTATAATTTACATGATAAAATTAGGGCTATGGCCTAGCCCTTCCATCCATTCATTATTCTACCAGTTGTTCAAAACACCTCATACACCAAACAAGTGCGAAAGCCATTATCGGAGGTTTCCTGTGTTTTCTCAGCTGGTCGGCTGGCTATGGCCAGTTCGGCAATGAACCGACTAGTTTAGGGTTCGGGCCGACCGATTCATTACCGAACCGGTCTTGGGTTCGGTTTGAGGTCCGATCCGAACCGTTGAGGGCATTGGTCGGTCCGGCCGGTTTCGGTTCCGGCTCGGGCGGGTTTAAAAACACAGCTTGACATGTGGACGCATAGCTTGGAGGCACACCACCTTGGGAGTTGGAAAAACCCTAGTGTGACATATGGACACCTTGCTTCAAGGAGCGCTCCATTTGGGGCTATGTTTGTTGACTTAGCCTAGGGTTGTGTTGCCGCCTAATTCACACTTTAAGACACAGGAAAGTCACAACCTGCTATGTGTGTCCTTGGGGGCAAGTGAGAGCTGGGGACCACTGTCACCACAGTCCACAACTCCTCCGTTTAGGCAAGATCCCAACAGAGCCAAGGGGGGTAGTCCCTACAGGAAAACTAAGTTCCAGATTTATTAATTAATTTCAAATTAATTAAAGGGATCTTTTATTAAGACTAAGGCTAAGACTTTATAATATCTAAGGAATGACAAGCAACATGCAGATGCACAGATTTCCTTTAATGACAAGCAGACCTTGAGATAAAAAAAGACCAGTGCCTATTACAAATGGAGTCTAAAGGTGGATTACAACTTTATAAACTTACAAATGAATTTGAGATTTTAAGTTATAATTAAACTACAGCTTAGGTGTTGTACAATGAGATGAATGAATGATACAATTACAAACAATAAGGAACCAAGATATTGAGCAATATACAGATGATTTATCAATATAAACAAATGAACAAGATTTACAAGATAGCAGAAAAGTGCTTTAAGTGAAAATTATTAAACCAACAGTAAATTAAAAAGGAAAGACTTTAAGTTAAATTACTTGAAGCAGTTAATGAAGGTTAAGCATTCACCACATGAACAATTGCAAAGCTGAAAGTAAATACTTGTAATCGAAAAGTGAAAAGCTTGCAAATAAAATAAGAGTGAAAGTGCTTGTAGTAAAACCTTGAACAGCAAGGCAAAGATAAAAATGGACCAATGTTTGTAGGACGTTTTGCAATGCTTCTTGGTTCGTTTTAGTAAATTTTATTAGAGTTTTTCCTCTTGAAATTTAGTTTTAGAATTGGTGGTGTGACTACACCAATCTACTACTTCTCAAGCCAAAGAGGGAATGCTGTTGCGCTCAACAAAGTGGGAGCAAAGCCCACCCGTAGCTCACAGGTCAAACTCCAATGCCCCGGTGCTCAACAAGGAGGACGTCAAAGCGCCTAGAGACCCCCCACGGTCTACTACTCCTTCTAGCTTCCTGAGGTCACTGTTTTTAGTTGACAGGAAAAATGGCTAGATGGATGCCTATTAAACTACGACTCCTTTATCCCCTGTCGTATCTCGCGAGTACCCCGAAGGGTGATAACCGAGTAGAGGAGCAGGAAATAGAGAAGCTTTGTTGGTTAATTTTATGGGTTAATTTTAAGTCTTGGGTGATTAAGATGCAATGTAAATTTTAAGTTATCAACAAGATCACCAAGCGATATCCCTTATGGGAGGTGCTGGTATTCGATCTTGCACTGAAAATTTAAATGTGAAGATTGCAGTAGGAAAATAAAAATGTTGCTTTAATTACCTAAGCCCTAACTTGTCCTGCTTTTCATATCCAACTTGAAGTCCCTAAAGGGAGATGACAAGTGGATAGATGATACACAGGATGGGTGAGTTGTATGATTACTTCTTTTAACAGAAAAATAAAAAAAAACTGAACTTGAAAGAAGCTGTAACTAGCTAGAGTAATACTTAACCGCACAGCAATCTTTGTGACAGAGATGGTGGTCTGTCACAGAGATAGGTGTGTAGAAAGGAAACTGATTATACTAACCTCACAGCAATCTCTGTTACAGAGATGGTGGTCTGTAACAGAGATAGGTGGGTGAATGAATAAAACAGTAAACTAAATGCAACTAAATAAAACAGTAAACTAACCTCACTTCAATCTTTGTGACAGAGATGGTAGTCTGTCACAAAGATAGGTGGGTAAAAGGAAATAGAACTAGTGATCTACTTTACTTCCTAATCTATTTACATATGTGTTACAAGAGCTTATAAAACTTTGCGGAATACCCCAAGAGAAACTCTTGTTGGGGTTTTCAATAATCAGAAAATGAGAGAGAGAGGTGAGGGTTTGAACCCCTTTTGAACCGGTTGAAGGTTGAGGTGTTTCTGGGCCTATTTGGGCAGCACCTCCCCTTCACCTGTGTAAAACCTGTCACAAACCAGCAAGGTTTACTTGCTGGAAATCACAGAAAACTCAAAGAATTTGTTAGAAAACGTTAGTACCAAAAAATCACTATATTACAGTAAAAAATCTTAGTGAACATATAACAGAAATATGAAGTTTAGAGGGCTGAAAACAGAGTTTCTAGCCACCTAAATGATGCTCAAATTGCAGAAATAAAAACCTAAACTAATATACTAAGGGTTGGGGCTTTAAAACCAAGGTTTTTATCACTATACAGTGATAAAAATTGAGTTTTAAAACCCTTTTTTCCAAAAGTGCGAAAATAAAATCTGAGTTTTTTAAACCAACGGAAAAGGCTCCTTTGCTTTAGTTCCCTGCAAATAAACTTATAAGAGTTGCACAATGTAAACCAAGAGGTGAGCACAATAATAAATTCTACAAAATACTTTGTAAAATTTTACTAATCTACTCACAAATGCAGATAGAAATACTTCTATCTACAAGC
>LPNX010842805.1:140283-171255 GCA_001517045.1 Pseudotsuga menziesii | reverse complement strand
TTCCTGATGGGAGCAGAAGGCTGTATAGCGAAAAAAGAACTCCTTATGTGGTTAGCAGTCAGGATAAGCCCGAAGTCCATCATATATATGCTGTTGACACTAATTTGGGATCTTCCATCTTTTTTAATGATACTACCCCACATGATTTAGAAGCTGCATTACAAGAGAAATCTGAAGAACAGGAGAAGTACGAGGTGAATAAAGAAAAAGAAGTTTTGGAACAGCAAGTTCTGGAAGCAAAACAGAAAAAAGAAGGCCAATGGATCATGTATTTTGATGGATCTGTTGCAAAGGTTGGTGCTAGGGCTGGTGTCTACATCATTTCTCCTATCCATGATTTCAAAGCTTTGTCATACAAATTGCTTTTTGAATGCACTAATAATGTAGCAGAGTATGAGGCCCTATTATTGGGGTTACATGCTTTGAAAGGTCTGGGGGATCAGAGGGTCAAGATCTTGGGAGATTCTGAATTGGTGATAAATCAGGTAAATGAGAGTTATCAAACTAAGCATCCTCGGATGAGGGCTTACAGAAATGAAGTATGGGATATGCTTGGCAACTTCTTTACAGAGTATATAATTCAGGTGGTTCCTAGGGTTGACAATATGGTGGCTGATTCCTTAGCAGTAGCCGCTGGAAAATTCGAAAATCCAATGACCAGTCAAAAGGAATACCAGGTGGAGATTTTGAACAGACCTTCTATCCCTGAAAACTACAAATACTGGCAGGTATTCGAAGATGATATGCAGATCCGGAGGTTTCTAGAGTTGTCAGGAGAGTTTGTGAATACTTAGGTTGAAAATGAAAATGGAAATGATAGGACCCCCGAAGATGATGAGGAAGTTGAGTCAGAAGAAGACGCTAAGAAGTTGAGGAGAACCTTGGGAGGTAAAGATATCATGCAGTTCAAAAACAATTTCATACCAAGAGGCCTGATTCCTTTAGAAAGACTCTTTGATCAAAATGATGTTGCCAAGAACCCCAAAGTGAAACCAGTTGGTGATGCAGTTGAAGATAAAAATATTGGCTCTGAAGGGGATCCTAAAATCATAAAACTATCCAAAAAGCTGCCTGAAAGGGAGAAAGAGGAGTATGTAAAGTTGATGAAAAAGTACACTGATGTGTTTGCTTGGAGCTATGAAGACCTCAAAGAATATGATACCTCTATCATACAGCACACTATTCCTATAAAGCCTGGAGAGAGGCCTTTTAAACAGAAGCTCAGGAGGATCAACCCTAAATTGCTCCCTATCATTGAGAAGGAAATAAAGAAGTTATTTGAGGCCAAGATCATTGTAACACTCCAATTTTCTAAGTGGGTTGCCAATTTGGTCCCTGTCAGAAAAAAGAGTGGAGAGATAAGGCTGTGCATAGATTTTTGCAACTTAAATAAAGTTTCCATGAAAGATAACTATCCCCTACCCAAGATGGATCACATGCTGCAGCAAGTGGTGGGAGCTGAAAGGATTTCGATGCTAGATGGATTCTCCGGGTATAACCAGATCAAGGTGTTACCAGAAGATCAGGAGAAGACTGCCTTTACTACGCCATGGGGCACTTTCATGTATGCAAAGATGCCTTTCGGTTTAATGAATGCAGGAGCCACTTTCCAGCGAGCCATGGACATCGCTTTTGCAGGGGAAATTGGAGTTTTTGTGGTGATCTACATGGATGATATCACAGTCTACTCTAAGTCTGACAAAGAACATCTACATCACCTTGAGAAGGTTTTCGTGAAGTGCAGGAAATACGGTATATCTCTGAATCCGAAGAAATCTAATTTTGCACTAGAGGAAGGAAAGCTGCTAGGTCATATAATATCCAAAGATGGCATAAAGATTGATCCTGAGAGAGTAAGTGCAATCCTGAAAGTGGGAGAGCCCAGAAGAAAAACGGAGGTACAGTCATTTTTGGGACAGGTAAATTTCTTGAGGAGATTTATACCAAGCTTCGTTGAGATTTTGATGTGTATTAATAATATGTTGAAAAAGGGTCATGAAATAAAATGGAGTGCAGAAGCCAAGGAGTCATTTTGGGGAATCAAGAAAGCTATTTCAGAAGCCCCCGTTCTGGTAAGTCCAAATTTTTCCAAAGAATTTTCAATATTCTCCTATGCTTCCGAGCATACTATAGCAGCAGTATTATTGCAAAAGAATGACGAAAACCAGGAACAACCTATAGCTTTCTTCAGTAAGATACTTTGAGATGGAGAATTGAAATATGACATCATGGAAAAGCAAGCCTATGCTTTAGTCAAAGCATTAAAATATTTCAGAGTGTATGTTCTTCATTCACATATAATTGCACATGTCCCAACCGCTGCCGTGAAAGCAATTTTGACCCAACCTGATCCAGAAGGCAGGAGAGCCAAATGGATAGCTACCTTATTGGAATATGACCTAGAGATAAAACCCACGAAGTTGATCAAGGGACAAGGATTGGCAAAGATGATGACAAACTCAAATTGTGAATCTTTGTAGATAAATTTCTTATCTCATCAACCTGATCAGTTGGATACAGATATAGAAGTGATGGTTGATTTTGTAACTTCTCCATGGTATTCTGATATTGTATTTGTCCTCCGAAATCTGCAAGCACCAGATGGGTTAAGTAAGTCAAGAGCCATATCTGTAAAGTTGAAGTCTGCTAAATATTGTATCATAAATAAATATCTTTATTGGAAAGACCCTGGAGGGGTTTTGCTAAATTGTCTTCTAGAGGATGAGGCCCAGCAAATTACAAGAGAATTTCACAGGGGAGACTGTGGAGGACATCATTCCTGGAAGGTGACAGCCAACAAAATCCTAAGAGTTGGTTATTATTGGCCTACATTGTTCTCAGACGTATATAAAGAAACCAGCAAATGTCATCAATGCCAAATTTTCGATGGTAAGAGAAAGGTATTACCTCTTCCTCTGAATCCGATAACAGTAGAGGCACCTTTCCAGCAGTGGGGTTTAGATTTTATTGGAGAAATAAACCCCAATTCATCAGGTCAACACAGGTGGATTTTGACGGCTACATATTATTTTACCAAATGGATAGAAGCAATTCCTACTAGGAGGGCCACTGAAAATGTAATCATGGAATTTCTTGAAGAGAATATACTGGCTCGATTTGGATGTCCAAAAAGAATAGTGACAGACAATGCCGCCGCTTTTAAGTCCAGGAAAATGATAAATTTTTGTCATAAGTATCACATATTCCTGAATCATTCGACAGCATACTATCCTTAAGGAAATGGGTTGGCCGAATCTTCAAACAAAAGTCTGATAAGGATCATCAAAAAGCTGTTGGAGGAGAACAAAAGGTCCTGGCACACCAAACTCAAATATGCTCTATGGGCTGACAGGATTAGCACAAAAAGGGCAATTGGCATGTCTCCTTTCCAACTAGTATATGGAACTGACGTAATCTTTTCGGCGTCATTAGGGGTCCCAGTTATGAGATATTTCCAAGATCAACAAGAGGAACCAAACCACATACAGCGTAGGATAAATCAGATCATTGAACTAGATGAACGAAGGTATAAGGCCTATAATAAAGTGCAGTCACATCAAGAGAAAATGAAAAGTACTTTTGACAGAAGGGTCAAAGAAGAACAATTTCAGATCGATGACCTGGTTCTGAAGTGGGATGCCCCTAATGAAGAGAAACACAGGAAGTTTGACCCTATGTGGGTTGGACCTTATGTTATTGCTGGATATAGAGGGCAGAATGCATTCTTGCTGGAGTACACAAACGGGGTTCCTCTTGAGAGAAACCCTGTAAATGGGAGATATCTGAAGCATTACCTATCCTAGGGGAGGAAGGTAAAACTTGTATTATAGACTGTATATATTTGCTTTACCAGTCAATAGGTAGGGTGAGCCGAAGAAATTTGGAGCTTGCAGTGAAATCCCCAAGGTCCAAGAGGCATATCATTCCTTTCTAAAAACATACATAAAAATGATATATGCACAAAAATGAAAAATGGGTTTTTTGGAAATTATTATGCGAAGTGAAAAGTAGGCACCTGGTCTACAAGTTCTTTGATACCTCGCAGGGAGGATATCATCCCCAGATGGAGCCAGCTGTTAACACCTGTATTTAACAAAAGAAATATAAGACCAAGGGGAGGTAAAATTGTATTGTTTAAATACTTTGGTTTAAAGATTATAGTACAAAAGTGACGTAAGGGTCTAAAGAGCAGCCAAGTTAGCAAAACCCTAGGCTGTGATCGAAAGGAGGAGCCAATCCATGGTTGATACTCCCTCCACCTTTCAAAACATGCGAGGAGGATAGCAGAAGTTTGGGCCTTTAGCCCCCTGTGCAAATCAAGGGTTACAAATTGATCCGGGGACGATCTGCGGTTCAGAACAAATCCGCTGGGAGAAAGCGCAAGTTAGTTAAAGAAATGTGAGCTGGCGGAATCCCATATATTCCTCTCGATCCGACGGTGGAGGGACAAAATCGGATCACATCAGCGGCTGGGATTGATTCCGCAGCCGGAACATGCACGCGGGATAACCTTCGAGCCACCCAGCGGAACCCATTATTGGCTGCTCGATCCAACGGTTGGAGATCATAGGGAAATAGATCTACGGCTAACAATGATTCTGGGATGGAAACCTGCACACCGGATAAACTCACATCGCTCAGCGGAATGTGGTACGGGTTACATGATCGGACGGTTGACAAGCGCTGGGTAATCCCATCAACGGCGGAGAGTAATTCCGCTGATCTAAGTTGCCCAACGGATAAAGCCAAGGATCCCAGCGGAATTGAGTGGATGCCACATGATCCAATGGCCCACCCGTAAAGGAAGATCATATCAACGGCTGTGGATGTGTCCGGGACCCAGAGTTGCACGGTAGTTAAGGTCAGACGGCTCAGCAGAATGTGGGACGTGGCATGTAATCCAACGGTGAGGGGTGGAAGTACGTCACATCGACGGTCACGAGCGACCCCGGAATGGAAACTTACACGGTGCTTAAGCGCCAAGATGCCCGACGGAAAAGGACACGTGGTGTACGATCCGAAGGCTAGAAATTTGCACAGAAGAGATCAAAGGTCAGAAATGAGCCCGGAGGAGAAAGATGCACGGCTGTTAGAGATAAGTAGTGGTTGTGGAAATAAATGATTCCCACATGTCTAGTCGGGGTGGTCCTATAAAGGAAGAATTGACCTCTTCTGCGATTATTTTATTGCTCGGGACCCGGCGAAAAGGACTTGTCGATTTGGGTGCTTCCAGTTGTCAGTACCAGACGCGCTCCGAACACGCGCCTTCACAGTGAGCCAGGTAGGACCTTGATACTGTAACTCCTTCACCCAATTATTATTATAAATTGAGAAATGGACCAACAGAGCGAAGCTTCTATGTCTGGTCGGGTCCCGGATGAAAGGGAAGAATTCTTGGTAGATAGACACAGAGGTGTCTGCGACCCTTTCCTGTCTACAGGAAGTGTGTTTGGCAGCAAATAAAGGTTATGGTCTTATTTTTTGCAGGGAAATGATGTTCTGAATGTGTGCAAGTCCTTTTTATAATTTTTCTCCCTGGAGCAAACCCTCCACTTCCCTGAATTTGCCGAATGGTGCGCGTTAAATTATTCTCCCTCTCGGAGGGTCATTGTGAGTCTGTCCGCATCTAGGATATTGTGTAAAATTGATGCTTCAGTAGTAAGAGAAAATCTTAGTTTACCCGAAAGTTACCTTGGAAACCGTGAGTCTGTAAATGAAGCTGTCCTTGCCGAGTTTTTCCGAAGTTGCCCAATCGATGCTCGCTCTCGATTCCTGTCAAGTATCTTGAAGGAAGGTCGGTCCTTGGAAGGCCTTTCCTTACCTTACCCCTTGCACGTTTTTAGAACTGAGGCGCAATTGGTAATGTCTTTGGTTTTTCAGGTGTTAGGTCTAGATGACGATTGTCGTATAGGTGATGTTATCCTTGGTTTCCTATTAAAAGTAAATTCTTTGAGTCCCGAGTCCCAGTCAGTTCCTGTACTTAATTTAGACGAGTATCTTGCCGAAGCAATCCACCTCCAGCTGACTGAATTTCCCAAGGTCCAGTTTTTTAAGTTTCAAACACACTTACTTAACATGTTGATATGTTCCAATGTTACCGAATTGAAGTTCTTGAGTACTCTGTCCTCTTCTGATTTGCCAAAGCAAATCCACCTGATCGAATTTGCCAATTCGATCATGTCCGAAATATACAGGATGCTGTTTGATGGAGAATTGCCTCGGGTCTTCGATGAAATGAAATATTTGATGCAGTCTTCACCCGAAGGTCGGGTGGGAGACTAGTTCCTGTACAAAGATTACACTGTTTTGAGAGTGTACGGCTTTACCGGTCAGCCTTATAGGTTGCCGTCCTTTTTAACTCCAAGGATTTTTGCTCTGGAGTTTATGAGACAAAGGTTGTTATCAGAGGAGGAGCACTTCGGTGCTTTCCAAAAATCTTTGAATGTTAAATTTCCTTTTAAGGTCGGCCCTTTCATTTTTAAAGGCAAAGGTGCCCTGGCATGTATAGAGAGATTGATGGAACCTATGGATTTCGTTAAGGATGTAAATATGAACTACGACCCCCACCAGGTGATATCATTAAGAAAGCAAGCAAACAGGAACAAACCGTTTGAGCATCAGGCTGTTGAAGGGTTAGCTGAAACAGCTAATTTTCTCCAATTCACTGACGAGTCCAAAGATGAGACAGAGGCACATCCTGCATCTCGTTCAGAGATCCAAATCACAGAGGGGGTCAGTGTTGCTATCAAGAGAAGTTTGGCCGAAGCCGAGAGTATGGATATGGATGAAGAAACATCCCATAAGAAGGCGAGGTTGCTCGTAGGAGGCGAGATCGTGGATGAAGGGGCATCCGGAGTTTTCAAAAAGGCTGCTTTGGTTCCCCTGAAGACAGTTTAGGTCAGTCAATTTTCTTCTAAAGATTCAGAAGGTGATGGTAACAGTCCAGAATCCGGCCCCTTGTTTAAATCAAAAGAAGAGCTCAAGACGAGCTACCTAGAAAAGAGGAAGCAATCCCTGGAGGAAACGAGAAATATGCTCCCGAGGGTAAGGAACCTGCATAGTTCTAAAACATCTCTAGTTTCTGCTAGAGATGCAGAGAAGAATACTTTCAAGATGGCCATTGTGAATGATAAAAGAATGTCTGAAATAGAAATCCATCTAGACAAAATTAGTACTCCAGACAAGATACAGTTGCATAATAAAACCAGCGACATTCTTTATTCATACCTGTTGCAAGCGTTGGTAGACAAGTTGGAAGTCCAATTGAGACATGAGAATGTGGAAAACAAAGCAAATGTTGTTCAGGTGAAAAAACTGCAAGCAGATATTGCCAGCTCAGACAATACCCAGGCCGTAAAGAAGTTGTTAGAAGAGAAAGATAATGCCCTACAAGTTTTGAAGAAGAGGTTGAAGATGCCAGGATCAGAACATGTCCAATCAGCAGAATTGCTAGCCCTCCAGGAGGAGAAAGATAAACTCCATCAGGAAATGATGGAATACAAAGGGAAGGCTGGAGAGCTACAAGAGGAGAAGGATAAGTGGAATGCCGAGAAGGAAGCACTACTGTCCCAAATTTCCGTAATGGAGAAAAAACAGGCTGTGGAAAAGGAGATTATGGATGAGCTAATAAGCCAAAGCCCTGCCGGTGACGACTTATCTATTGTAGATATCCGAAATCCATTAGCTGATTGTTCTGCAGATGACCTGTTGGAGTCTATGTCCCAAGTGAGTTTAAGGGAGGAAACTATTAAGGAATTGCAAGCCGAGAATGAAAAGGTGAAAGCCGAGTTAACCAAGGTAAGCGAAAGCAGAATGCAGCTCTTACAGGACAAGAGCCAATTACAGCAGAAGGTTGATGAACTGAAAGAGAAATGTATTGGGAAGGGCCCCCTTCAGGGGGCGAGGCACATCATTTGGGACACCCTAAGTATTGAAGTTACCAAGTTTAGGCACTACCTTAATTATATTGATGATTTGTGTGGATTGATAGATTCAGCTCAGCAAATATTGAGAATGGTAAACGAACACATGGCGAAAAGACCTCTCGCTACAGCCCAAAACACCCTGGATTTCCTGAATTCATTAACATATCAAAAGTTGCATGACATGGGCATAAAGGACAGAGTCTCAATAATACTGTCAGCAAAGAAAATCATTCACAAGCACTAGTTAATGAAGATTGTTCAGGACATATCAGAAGAATTAATGTTACAGGTCAACAGGTTCAAAAAAGAGTTTGAAGGGCTGTTCGAAGACGGGTTGCCATGCTTCTGGAACGAAAAGGGTCGAATGCTCCCACAGGAACATTATAATCACCTGATTGTCAGGGATCGTATGGACCATTCAAAGTTTAATGAGTTGGAGAAAAGCCTTTTGGGACAAACCATTGTGGACATGATAACTGAAGATTTCAAAGTCTTGCAGAAGTTCACAGCTATCAGAACTAGATTGCCTAAAAAGTCCTACGAAACATACATGGAGCTCGAGGTGGCCATCCAGGAAATGATGGAAAGCGACACCCCAAGTTCGAAACAGTGGAAGGCTGTAGAGCGGTTGGGGAAAACAAAGTTTACTCTTCCTCCATAGGAACAAGCGGCAAGTACCGTGCAGCTGATGGGGCAAAGACTCGGAGCTGATTTGGCAAAAGACGTGGTGCTGTTGGAGCAAAGATTCGGAGCTGATGGACCAAAGTTTGTTATCCAGTTGTTTCATGCTCTATGATCGGTTAGGAATGGAATTGTAACAAATTCCTAGTGGTGTAGGATTTCAGTTACAAACTCTAATTTACGCCGGTCATTCTATTATTGATCTGTTGGAGGCAGACTTATTATTTGATCTATAAATTTGTATCTCTTTTAGGAGATGGGGGTTGGAACCCATCAGATGAAGTAATTTGTGGAGAACATATCTGTCTCATTTTTAATACCAAATGAATGCATGAGAGTTCTTTTTCAGAGATTCATGTATCATTGACATTGCAGTCCGTGCTTTCTTTCTCTGGGTGATTTGTAATTTTTCCTGTGTAACGCTCCATTCTGTTTCTTTTCTGTCGTATCTGGAACATAGTGTTTGATGTTTAGAATTCATATGCTTATGCTCTATTCATCATTTCAGGTATTATATGATCTTTTCTACTAAAGTTCATATGGAATTCGTCTTAGACACTCTGTATTGATGGGTTGTTCTCTCATTTCTTCTATTTCCACCCTGACAAATGAAATGACTGCAATTATGTGATTATCTTGCCTTTGGAAAATCCTTTGTATGTAATTTGGGAATCTTTTTATATGTATATGACTCCGTTGCGCAATGGATATGTGATTGTTTCAACCAAATAAACTTTTAAATATTATTACCGTTTGATCTTTCTATTTGCAAAGTTCATATTGAGAGATCCCTCTTAGGGAGAGAATATCAAATATCTTCCTAAAGTGGTTTTGTTGTTACCTCAGGGTGTGCCTTTTACAACCTGGGTACATTCTGAGTGCTAACAAACTCATCATAAGCCTTTGAGGCTTGCTTTCTTTTCTCAATTAGGTATTCCAGAACAACAAACATTTTGTCAAACACCATGTGAGTCTCAGATATATCATCTAGAGTTTTAAATAACTCACATATCAAATCATAGTGTTCCATGTTAGTCCAGATAGAAATCTCTTTAAACTCTTCTTGGGAGAATTTTAAAAACGAGGATTAAGCTGCACTTGCAGTTGCATCTTCATATTTTCTTTATAATAATGAAGCTTTTGAACCAAAGTGGCATTATCATTCTTTTCTTTTTGTAGTTCTTCACATAGAGTAGCATTCTTCAATTGAAGTTCATCCTGCTTGGCCTCATGTTGTTTCTTGAGCTACTCCAGTGCTTCTTTCAAACTGACAATTTCTACCTTTTGTTTATCAAACTCTCCATTTAAATTGTTGACAACATCCAGATTGGCACCTGTGAAGGCTCCTAGAACAGACGCTGCATCTATAGCATAGGCTTGTGAGTCACTTGATTGTTGCGTACATACAAGTTCATTTACCATAGACATGTCCATATCGTTATGATATCTGCCCATATTCTTGCCCCATTTTACCACTGATATAGTAGCTTTACTATACTAATAGTCTCCCAAAGATATCACAAAATCTTCATTAAACTCATCCCTGAACTCATCAATGGGGGGTATGCTAATTCCTGTGGATATCAAAGATGAAGTTTGAGTTGTGGTTTGAGAGGGAACAACCGTAGTGATATGAAAGGTATCAGTGGAGGGAGTAACATTCTAAGCAAGAGTTATTTCAGGGGCTGAAGAAATGTTATGAATAGAAGCTTCCACAGAAAAAATTTCCAGAGTAGTGTCTTTGAGTAATGATGATGGTGACATTGTTGTAATTTTCTCAAACATAGGGGATGACACTAAGCTGAATGAAGGGATATGCAATGGGGTTTTGAAAACTGGAGGAACAACAGATGAAGGAATACACATATCCATAGGAATAGGTGTGATTGATTCGGGTAATATAGTGGCATTTTGATATAACTCAGACATAAAAGGTGTCACAATAGAGCCATCATACAATTATGATAAAGCCATTATTGATGAAAGAATTATTGCAGAAGAAGAAGGGACAGACTGAAAAGAAGGTTGAGATTGAGGAGGAGGTGACAAAAGTTTACCATTGCTACCATTGGTGAAAATTTGGAAATCATTACTAGTCTCAACAGTAACAGGTACAAGAGAAATTATTTCCTCCTCTTCCTCTGAATGAGTCAGGTCAATAGTAGGAACGTGAATGGAGGTCTTCATCTTCACTAAAGGTTTTCCATCAACCTGATTTTGTTTAGGTTGAGTCTTTTCAACCACAGTGGTTACCTGGGCAATTTCAGCTGACTGAGAGGTTGAAAATTCGTTAGTATCTAGTGCCAAAGTCATCATGTTCAGCTTATACTTTATTTTCTCTAAAGTCTGCAAATAGTCTTTAACCTATTTTTCCATAGATATCTAGGGAATTTCTCCCATGGGAGATTTTCCTTTATCCAAGTATGAGTTGGTTCCCATAGATGCAGTTTTGGATGCCAATGCCTCCTTTGTTGTAGCTTGAGCTTCTCTTTCTTCCCTGTCATTTGTCATCCTTTCCAAGATGTCTAACTCCATAGAGCTATAATGTTTTACTCTATCCTTGATCTCCTTATGGTACTACAAGATATGGCTTTGATCTTCTTTTCTCTTATCCCTAGTGAGGACTTCATAAAATGTATCTACTCCCTGATAAATGAAATCATCCAGAGTTTCCTCATGAACATAACCTATTTTAAAATGGTTCTTCTTTAGGTGTAAATCGATAATCCCTTTAGGATCATGCTACCTTTTGTTTGCAAAACCAAGTTTAAGTGACACTATGTGGTCACTCAGCTCTGATGCCCAAGTAGAAGTGGGTACGCTCAAGGATCCAAGGGTAATAGGAAACCTGGGCCACACTTTCCTTTTAGGTGCAACACATTTCTTGTAAATCCCCTCTATAACTATTTGAAAAGAAATATCCTCAAGGAACAACTTGTCCAGTACGAACTTTGGGTAAAATATGGGCAACATTGCTACCGTATACCGTGATATAGGTGACTGATTTACCAACATACTAGTCTCCCATAGTGGAGATGAGGGATTTTGCTTCAGGTGAGAAGGAACGGGCTTCTTTGTTGAAAATCAAGAAATACACCTAACTGAGGAAAATTTCACATATATCATAAAACCTGGCCACATAGTTGCTATCCTAGAGCTCAGAGTGATAAATATACACAGGGGGAGCTAGTAATACCCAAGTCCATCCCATATTAGGGTAACAAAATTTAGAATAGAAGATGTCCACAATAAAAGCAGGGAGATAAAAACTGGACTTTTTCTTAGCAGTGGCTTTCTGGAACTCTTGTATGGTGTTTTTGAGTTCAAGTGACAGAATTGAGGTCTAGGGGAAAGATTCACCCATAGTTATAATATGATGAGAGATAGAAGCCCATTCTTATTTAAAGAGAGAATAGTTGGGGAGACCATAAATCCTGCATAACATAGTTGCAAGTAGGGAGTAAGGCTCTTTAAACTGCTCAACGAGGTACAGTTGGTATTTCCTCTTTGAAAAATTGCGTGGTTCAGTCATCTAGGATTTAAGCATTTGGTCGAAATTGAATCTAGATTTGGAAACTTTAAGAAATTTTGCATCAAGAAGCTGTATAAAAGGTTTAAGGTCATAAATCCTCATGAAGGTTTCATAGCAGAAATTGGCTAGTTGAGACCTAGTAATGGTATTAAACGAATAATATTTTACATTGGCATGGTCTACAATCCATCTAATGACATCATTATAGGGTAGGATGGCTGGTATTCCAGCAATCATTTGTAGGCCAGAATCCCTAATTCTCTCATAAACAAGTTGGTCAATCTGGCGGTATGAGAGGTCATTGTTATTGAATATTGAGTAAACCCAGGACTAGTCAAATTGATAAGTTTCAGTCACTCGGCTACTAGTATCAGAAAAGACACTGAAGTTTGGGTCTTTGGTGAACATGTCCTTCTGAAGATCTTCACACCTGGTAAATCTGGGGGTGTTGGATGTTGCCATGTGTTGTTTTGAATACTTGTACCAGAAATTAAAACCGAATTATACAGGAAGCACAGTAAATGGTTCAAATTGTGAGAAAGCGACTTGGTAACCAACCTGAAAATTTAGCAAACATTGTCAGAATCACGTGGTAAAATATGGAGGTAAAATCACACAGCAGAGCAAATTACGGTAGTAAAAAACCAATGAAAAATTGTAAATCAATCTGTCATATTTATAATTCCCAAGAAATAATACAAACTGTCAAATGAGGGTAAAAAGAATGGTGAGGATTGGTTTTGCGGGATAAGGGATAAAAAATGAAAACGTAAAATTATTAATCATTCTGGAACCCGCATCCCGCAAGTTGTGGGATGCAAAGTGTGGAATCGAAAAAAAGCACAAAATTATTCAATAAGCTCCGCATTCCACAACTTGCGGAATGCGGGATGCGGGTTGATTAAACTAAACACACATGAAAATTCTCCTCGTATCCGGCATTTGCAGGATGCGAGATGTTAGAAGAAAAAATGAAATATCACTTAAAATATTCCCTGCATGCCGCAACTTGCGGGTTTTGGGATGTGGAATGTTAAGACAATCCCAAACAAAAAACATTCTTAATGCATACAAAACAAAGAAATTAAACCTGGATTTTTTGAAAATTTGGTTAAGTACAGGAATCCCAAGGGTCAAATAAAATTCTTAATGAAATCCTATTAAGATTACGAAGAGTCTTACCAAGTTATCTCTGTATGTGTAATTGGGCTCCTGTGTCAAAATAACATGGGATCTGTTGTACCTACAACAAATGGCGACTGGTTGGAAGAACCGGTTATCTCTGCAAAATAATAATCCTTTCCAATCAAACCTGTCAGCGAGAAAATGATCAACTCTCAAGAAATGTTAACATAAGAATGTAACCAACTAAGAACTAAAATAAATTATTAATGCACTCCCATCCATGGTCATTAAAAAAAAGAATGCAACTCTGATTCAAATATCATTGGAGGATAGGGTCATGTAAACTGAGGTTGACATAGGCATCTAGTTTAAAGACGAACCTAAAGTCAGACCTTTACCCCTTTGGTTTTTCACATAGGGCCTTTTAAACCATCATTTATTCTCCCCCCCCCCTTTTTTTATACAAGAGAAATGCAAAATCAAGATTGCAATGAAATAGGACAACTGCCCCATGTTCTAGTGATCAGTGCCATTCACAAACCTGACCTGGAAACTGAATAAGCTGGCTTGTTAAGGAGACCTCTTATCTTCTAGCTATATGGCTGAAAGGAACTATCATGGCTTGGGAACCATCTGGTGATAGTTTCATTCCAACATCAATCCCATGATCATAGTGAAGCTAGCCTTAGACAGGACCCTCTCTTCCTGATGTACAATACTTTCTTTTTTGGGGGTTGAATGGGGTTTAATGTCAAACATGAATTACAAGACACTGCCATGGCTTGGTGTCCTTATGTAGGAAACATTACTCACTGATGCTCTGCAGATCATGAGTGAGTTGAACTGTGATAGGATTTCCCATCTTCCAGAGAACTGGAAGCCATATCCCCATATTAAATGGCAAATATGCCATTCCACTGAGCACCTATGAAACTAATGAGATGGCTCGTGATGAGACCCCTCATCTTGTAATCCACATGCTAAAATATATGGCCATAATTGAATCCCAAAGAGTAAGACTGACCAGGCTATGAAGATATGCCACAGTTCCCTAATGAGACCTTAGACAGGGTGAACCTTTTCTTCCACAACTATCATCATCAGAGTAAAACATGTAGAAGGTGTTAACTTGGATGAGAGGGAATTAATACAAAATTCTGTAAATATGGTTATCATTCAAATATAAAAAATCTTGATATGAGTTAGAAAAGATAGAAACTGATAGGTCTGTTTCAGTTGAGAGTATTGAATATTGAGAAAACTGACTGCTCATTATTCCCAAGTGTGTAGATACTACCAAAGTTATCAATATCAGGAAAACATTCAAAAATAAAAAAGGAAAATAGCACACCAAACCTATATACAGGATTGTAAGAATTCTTCAAGCAAAATATTTCTTGAGAAAAAAATGTTCACTGGATAGGTGTCAACAACCCCCTCCAGTGTTTGTAGTTGAACTGTACTAGGACCAATATTTTCTATAATAATGAATGGTCCTAGCCAAAGACGTTGAAACTTGGTGTGGTCTTTTTTATCCTTGTGTTGTTTGTCCCACCTTAGCACTAGATATCCTACTGAGAAGTCTCTATCTGGAGAAGACCTCTCATTGAACCATTTCTTAACCAACTGTTGATGTTGGTAAAATTTATTCTTGGTTTTCTCTCTATCCTCTTCTAGTTTGAGCAGAGAATCAATCCTCTACTATAATGGGGAAGAGTCACTCTATTGGATAGATTGGGCCAATAGTAATGAAGGAATGGCGATATTGGTAGGAAGGATATTTTCCTTGGCATAAACAAGGCAGTATAGGGAGTTACCAAGGGATGCCTTTAGGGCAATTTGATATGCGCAAAGAGCATAGTAAAGTTGGGCATGCTATTTCTTCTGATGTGAAGCCACTATCTTTTTAAGAATGCTTATCAAGTTCTTGTTTGAGGATTCCGCAATCCCATTTCACTGAGAATAGTAATTAGCAGAAAAATTAAGCTTGATACCCTTTTCAAGGGCGAAGCTAGTCAAGTCGATGGACTGGAAGTATGAGGAATTTTCAAAAACAAGATACTTGGGGGTGCCAAACCTAGTGATTATTTGATTTTCTAGGAAGGAAATTTCCTGGCTTGTGTTACATAGTCTTAATGGGACTACTTCAACCCACCTTGTAAAGTAGTCAGTGGCTGTTAAGATGTATTTATGCTGCAATGAGGATACGAGGTTAATGGTTCCGACGAAATCCAACCCCCATTGCTGAAATGGGAATTGGACTACTACTAGCTGCAAAGGATAAGTAGGTTTCTTGACTCTTCCAGTGCACTTCTGAAAGACTCAGATTTTTAGACAAATGCATCGGCGTTTCTGAATAGGGTAGGTCAGTAGTATCCTTCCCTGATGATTTTGTGAGCTACTGTATCGCCTGAAAAATGGGTGGTGAGCTGACATAAACCTTGTCCTCTGACGATCTTTGCAAGCTTGATCTCCAGATCATATTCCTGAAGGGCGGTCATCCAGTGAACTCTCTTTTCTCCCAACTCCTTTTGGATGAGGATGTTGTGAACGAATGTATAGGGAACGATCACTTTGTTCCTTGACTTTAAAATATATGACCTGGAGTGATTTACCAATTTATATACAGTGTAGGCCTGCTTGTCAAATTGGGAGTAATTGAGTTCAGCTCCTTTGAATGTAGAAATCATAAAGGAAATGGGGATCTTAGCATCCTCATGATTTTTTTGTGTTAGGACAGTTGCATAGCAAACGTCAGTAGCAAACATATACAATATAAACTCTTTACTAAAATCTGGGGACATAAGAGCATGTGCTTCTACTATGATTTTCCAGATCTCAGTAAATGCATTTTTTTGTTCTTTGGACCACTTAAAGGGTACATCTTTTTTGACTAAAAACTTCAGGGGTTTAACTACTTGAGCAAAATTGGGAACAAATCTTCAAACAAAATTAATCTTACCCAAGAATGACTGCAATGCCTTTCAAGAGTTAGGAAGGCTGATTTTAGAGATTGCGTCAATGCGTTCTAGATCAATGACCATACCTTCGTTTGATACTATGAAACCCAACAACTTACCTTTTGTTACTGCAAATATGGACTTCTTTGGATTGAGGGAAATGCTAAATTTCCTGCATCTCTCGAATACCTATCATACAGCAAACAAATGATTCTGTCATTTCTTAGAGTAGATTGTTACATCATCTAAGTAAACCACGATAGAGCTATGTATCAAGCCCCTGAAATCTATGTCCATATCTCTCTGGAACGTGGCTCCTGCATTTATTAATCCAAACGGCATTTGTCTATATGAAAAAGTTCCCCAAGGGGTTTAGAAGGTAGTTTTAAGTTGGTCGTCGAGTGCCACTAGGACCTGGTTATAGCCAGAAAAACCATATAGCAGTGAAAACATCTATGATCCGGCTACTTTTTGTAGGATCTGCTCCATCAGAGGAACATGATAGTTTTCTTTTTCAGAGGCTCGATTCAAGTTCCTAAAGTCTATGCAGAGTCTGATTTCCCCATTCTTCTTGTGAACAGGGACCAAATTAGCTATCCATTGCGTGTGCCTGATGGGAAATATGATCCTAGTTGAAAGCATCTTTTTGAGCTCTTTCTTAAGAGAAGGTTCTAGGATGGGGTGCATTTTTCTCAATTTCTGTTGATATGGCTTTACCTCAGGATTCATGGGGATGTTCTGATGCATGAAAGTAGTGTCAAAAGTTTGAAGTTCATCATATGTCCAGGAAAAAAGTTCTTAAATTCCCTGCACAACTTAATGAAATTTCTCCATTCGTCATGGGAGCAGTGAATTCCAAGGTTAATACATCGAGGCTCTTGCTCTTATTCAAGGTTAATAGGATCGTAATTTAGGGTTGAGCTCTGAGTCTTGCAATTGGTGGTCTTCCTAAATTTATCTTGTAAATCATAGAAATTTTCTAGACTGATGACAGACTTGGGGATAATGTTGGAAGGATCAGATAGAGACTTCCCATGATCAGCTTCGTCGATCGTCATACCTTCAACGGTATTTTGAGCTAACAGGAAGTGCAGTATTTGATGGTCATCATCAAACACTTTCCAACTCATGACATTGTCGGGTATAGAGAGTTTGTACATTAATTCCATAGAGAAAGTTTGTGGAGACAAACCTTTGGGTGGAATTAGCCTTGATGTAGTATTGGCTAACAGATTTGTATCAAAGTTCTGTGATCTAGGAATAGATATAATGTTAAATACCGAAAAGGAATTAGTCATATCCTTAATCAATTTATGATAATTTACTAAGCATGGAGACAAACAGTGTATTTGATTGCATACCTATTTTACTATGATTTTCGAGTCTCCCACACATTCAATTGCTTTAGCTCCCATATCGACAGCTTTATTGAGTCCTCGGACCAAGTCCTCATACTCAACGACGTTATTGGTGCATTCAAATTCTGACCTGTAGGTGATGATCGCTTTGATTCCTTTCAGATCAATTAACACACATCCTATGCTTGCTCCCTCCTTTGACCTAGAGCCATCAAAAACCAAGGTCCAAAATATAGGATCAATTCTAAAATTGGTATTTACATTATATACATTATGAACAACAATACTAGAGAACGGGACAGATGTAAGATGAGTTACCTGAGAGTGTTTCTGCTCATTCTCTATTGGCGATACATCAGCAAGAAAGTCTCCAAAAAAAGTGTCAAATGTGAAATGTTCAATTTGATTGTTAAAGAAGGAGATAGATTCATTGGAACTATCGAGATTAATTACAGTTTGTTTCATGAAAGGTTCTCTATTAACTTTGATCTTATTAGGCTTCCCGTTAAGAGGCAACCACAAGTGAGACCAATCAGTAGCAAAGTAACCTTTAATTTTCTTTGACCAGTCCTGACTCGGCCACATACCATAGGTCTCTAGAATATCCACAATCACAATATCGATTGTTTGGTGAATCCGAGGATCTGCAGATAGTCTGAGAAGAACATTTCTCAGCCTCCCTACCACTTTAACCTTGGATCTATCTAATTGCACAATTTGAATAGGATAGTTTTCCTAGGTGGCATTAAGATTCTTACATACAGAAAGGGGCATAACATTGGATGAAGCACCTGAGTCTACCATGTAGTTATGCACATTTCTGTTAAAGATCTCAAAGGTAAGTAAGAAGGGAGGAGTACCTTTGCTTCCAGGCTTAGGATGGTTTGGACAGGAAGTGGAGTGAATATTATTATTTTGAGCTTCTCGAGGTTGCTTTATAATCATGCTTTTAGGTAAGGAATCCCTTATGGAAGGTATTTTAAGAAGATCAAATAAATATATGTTTGCTTTGACTCTCTTAAGGTCCTCGACCAAGTTGTATTTTGGCTCAGGAATGAGGGTGTCCTTTTGAACTTCAGCCTTACCTTTTCTAGGGGTCTGTGCTATAGGTGTTTCTTCCCGTGGAGGTGACCCTTTAGACCTAGTATTGTGTGTGTGTGTTGGAGATTAAAAATAGTATTTGGTTCTTCTTCTTCTTCTTCTTTTGAAAAGAAGCTGACAGAGCTGACCTGTTGGTCATCTTCCTCTTCCTCTTGGGGAGGTTGTGAATCTTGAGTGGACTAATTTTCAAAGGATTCAGGAATGTCTAGTGTTCCTGCGGCCAAGGTCTTCAAGACATAAAAAATATCTTCTGAGGTGAAACCCTCGCTAGGATTTGAAGGTGGTGGATTCTGAGGAGGTTGAGTAGGCCTCCTAAAAGGTGGTATATTGAATCCCCTATTGTTTGGTTTATTTTCATTGCTTGTTTTCTTAACATATACCATCTTGTTAGACATTCGTTGGAGGAGTTTCTTCAATTCACTCATATTGAATGAACCTTGACTGGTAGCAGTGGGTTTAGGGGAAGTGTCAGTTTTCCTGCGTGAGGTAGATGCTTGTTCGGATGTGGTGTCGGAGTTGTCTTTGAGACAGAACATGTCTCTTTAGACCTGTATGGCTTCGGAGAAGGCATCTTGCAAGGAATATTTACAGGCCCTTTTAACCCACATGGCTACTTGGTTCGGGGGACCCTTAATATAGTATGCTACCAGTAATTCCTCAACAAGAAGTACTGTATTTGGGATCCTATTCTTTAAATATGAAAACCGGTGATTGTAGTCTTTGACTCTTTATTTACCCTTAGTATTCATGGAATAGAGCTCTATGACCAACTCCTCTAGGGTCTTATCATCCCCAAAATTTTGAGTGAAGAGTTCAGAAAATACATCCCATGATGGGATGAAACTGGCTTCTAAGGAAAAATATCAAGTAGAAGCCTTTCCCTTAAATGTTTAAGGGAACAGTCTACAAACCACATCTTCATGGATAACATTTCTAAGTCTAATGGCTTGCATGAAGGATTTTATGTGGTCTTCCACATGAATCTTATCATGTGGATTAAATTTTGGAAGCCACTTCTCAAATTTTTTAGGAAATCTGTGTTAATTGCCTAAAATGGACACGACATCCCCATCTAACCATGGCCTATTGTGTCATTCGTCGGCCATCAAAATAGATTCTACTAAGGAGTCTGAAGATTCAGAATCTGACGATTCGTCAGATGAAGATGAAGAAGAGGGAGGAGATGGTGGTGGCCCTCCTATTTGGATGTTATGTCGAGGAGTTGCCGACTCCTGAAACAAGGCACCTAGATATAACCCAGGAGTGGACAAATCATTGAAAAGGTCGCAATGTCTTTCATTGTTTTGTTCACCTTGGCTTGGACTGTCTTGATTACTGATTCGAGGCAAGTCATGAGTAGGATGATCTTCAACGAATTTTATTCTAAACTCGGCAATGCTGTGGGAATTACCCTTCAACAGTTGGTCAACTATGATGGGCCCTAGATTGGTGATACGAGAACGTATCTGTCTAATGGGGTATTTTGTTCGTGTCCAGGGGTAACTGGGACAGTGTCTGAAACTTGAGTTACTTGTTCCCCTGAGTTAGATGTGCTAGCATGATTACGAGTAATGATTGGATATCTTGCTGGAGGAGGTGTGTGAGTGCTTCATTTAGGCATGATGTGATGGCCCTCCTTCTAGAACCATTTGTTGAAGCCCCAACTATGTATGTGTCTGATAAAGGTGTTTAAGGATTTCAATACATGGAGAAAACCCAACCAAAGGCTTCAAGCAATCCCACGCAGGTATTGTTCTATCCTCGAGTTGTTTGGTATGGTAATCCCCCACGGATACTTTTGTAGCCTTCGCTGGATTATGGATGGATTTGATCCAGAGTGGATATGTTTTCCAGAATGGAAAACAAATAATTGAGAAAAGAAAAAGGAAAACTTAAAACCTAACTAGGAAGAAGAACTTAATCTAAATATAAACTACTTTGAAGAGGTGTTGAATGTATGATAGGTTGTCTTGAGTTGTGTGAAGAACAAGCAATTCATCATATTGACAAAAATGTAGATAAGATGAAATTGTACTTACTAAGATTACATTTTTTTAATAAAAATTAAATAACAGTAAATCAGAATTAAACCATTCAAGATAACCTACAGGTGCTCAAGTTAGTTGAAAACCCAACTTATAAGCTATAAACTTTTACTGCTGAACCATTTACAGAAAGAGATAAAGACAGTTCGTAAAATAAATTTCATGAAGCTTTATCAATGCATTAAAAAATAACAAAGATAAATCAGAGTTAACTAAACACATTAATCAATTACAAATGAATCACATTACTATATGATCATTTGGAGCAAGAAAACTAAAACTTGTCAAAGAAATTTGATAGATCAAGTACAAGAGATAAGAATTGCAACATTGTATTTATTCAGAATTCTCTGTAACAAATTACACAAAAACCTTCACAAAAACTGAAGCATTGTTCGATCCCTTGTATCATTTTCCCTACTTCCAAAAGTCAAAAAGGTCCTTGATACATTAAATATCATTCACTTAAATATTTATTACAAACAATAGAATCCCCCCTAAAGGGGATAAAAAACCTAAATAAGGCTAACATCCCAAGAAATATTTCCACACCCTCTAAATATGTAGTAGCTCCTTGATATCGAGATAAGTGGTAGATTCAATGCCAAGTTGAGAATTACACTTATAATCTTCGACCTCATTCTTATCCAACTTATGCCAAACTCAGATGTAGACATGGATCTTGCCTTGTACTCCAAATGGTTGTTTGATTAGCTGCTCTACATCATGTATGCTGATGTGGTCAAGTTTCTTGATGTTATCCTCCTAGTCATCCCTCCATTTCTTTACTTGCTTGATCATCAATCCAAGGGAACATGCATTTTCAATAAGCGCCATGGTAGGAAAGGATAATTCCATCATGATATTATAAATTGCATACCATCTTCTACCGCAGATAGGCTGAGCTTTCTTTATGGCTTCAGCCATTATTTCATCTAAGTCTTCCCAAGCTCTCAAAATAGTTCTAGCTCTTTTAAACTGAAAAGTAGTGAGAAGAGTGATATTGTTAGGCATATCCTTCATGTACCTCTACCAGTCCGTGACCTCATCATAAGCTTTTGAGGCCTGCTGTCTTTTCTCAATTAGGTCTTCCAGAACAATAGACATTTTGTCAAACACCATGTGAGTCTCAAATATATCATCTATAGTTTTAAGTAACTCAGATATCAAATAATAGTGTTCCCTGTTAGTTTGGATAGCAAGCTCTTTAAACTCTTCTTGGGAGAATTTGGAAAATGAGGATGAAGCTGCACTTGCAGTTGCATCTTCATACTGTCTTTCTAATAATGCAACCTTTTGAGCCAAACTGGCATTATCATTCTTTTCTTTTTGTAGCTCTTCACTTGAAGTTCATCCTGCTTGGCCTCATGTTGTTTCTTAAGCTGCTCCAATGCTTCTTTCAAATTGACAATTTCTTCCTTTGTTTATCAAACTCTCTATTTAAATTGTTGATAGAATCTAGATGGGCACCTGTGAAGGCTCCTAGAATAGATGTTGCATCTATAGCATAGGTTTGCAGGTCACTTGATTGCTGTGTCCATACAAAGTCATTTATCATATACATGTCCATATCATTTTGATCTATGCCCCTCCTCTTGCCCTGTTTTACCACTGATCTAGCAGCTTTACTGTGCTGATAGTCTCCCAGAGATATCACAAATTCTTCATTAAACTCATCACTAACCTCATCAGTGGGGGGTATGCTAATTCGTGTGGATATCAAAGATGAAGTTTGAGTTGTGGTTCGAGAGGGCATAGCCATAGTGATATGAGAGGTAGCCGAGGAGGGAGTAACATTTTGAACAAGAGTTATTTTAGGGGCTGAAGAAATGTCATGAGCAGAAGCTTCCACGGAATAAATTTACACAGTAGTGGATTTGAGTAATGATGATGGTGACACTGTTGTAATTTTATCAGACATAAGGGATGAAACTAAGCTGAATGAAGGGATATGAAATGGGGTTTTGAAAATTGGAAGCACAACAGATGAAGGAATAGGCATATCCATAGGAACAGGTGTGATTGATTCGGGTAATATAGTGGCATTTTGATATAGATCAGACATAAAAGGTGTCACAACAAAGCCATCAGACAATGATGATAAAGCCATTATTGATGAGAGAAGTATTGCAGAAGAAGATGGGACAGACTGACAAGAAGGTTGATATTGAGGAGGTAGGTGATGAAAGTTTACCATTGCTGCCATTGGTGAAAATCTGGAAATCATTACCAGTCTCAACAGTAACAGGTACAAGAGAAATTATTTCCTCCTCTTCCTCTAAATGATTTAGGTCAATAGTAGGAACGGGAATGGAGGTCTTCATCTTCATTAAAGGTTTGTCCTCAACCTGAGTTTGTTTAGGTTGAGTCTTTTCAACCACAGTAGTTACCTTGGCAATTTCAGCTAACTGAGAGGTTTCAACTTCTTGAGTATCTAGTGCTGAAGTCATCATGTTCAGCTTCTGCTTTATTTGCTTTGAAGTCTGCAAATAGTCTTTAACCTTCTATTCCACAAATATCTGGGGAATTTCTCCCATGGGAGCTTTTCCTTTATCCAAGTATGAGCTGGTTCCCACAGATGCAATTTTGGATGGCAATGCCTCCTTTTTTGTATCTTGAGATTCTCTTTCTTCCTTGTCTTTTTTCATCCTTCCAGGATGTCTAACTCCATAGACCTATAATTTTTTACTCTATCCCTGATCTCCTTTTGAGACTACACGAGATGGATTTGCTCTTCTTTGCTCTTAGCCCTAGCAAGGACTTCAGAAAATGTATCTAATGCCCGATAAATGAAATCATCTGGAGTTTCCTCATGAACATAACCTATTTTAAAATGGTTCTACTTTAGGTGTAAATCGACAATCCCTTTGGGATCATGCTACCTTTTTTTTCAAAACCAATTTTAAGTGACACTATGTGGTCACTTAGCTCTGATGCCCAAGTAGAAGTGGGTACACTCAAGGATCCAAGGTTAGTATGAAACCTAGGCCACACTTTCCTTTTAGGTGCAACACATTTCTTGTAAATCCCCTCTGTAACTATTTGAAAAGAAATCTCCTCAAGGACCAACCTGTCCGGTACGACCTTTGGGTAACATATGGGAAACATTTCTACCATAAACCCTGATATAGGAAAATGATTCACCAACATATTAGTCTCCCATAGTGGCTGTGAGGGATTTTGATTCAGGTGAGAAGGCAGGGGCTTCTTTGTTGAAAATCAAGAAATACACCTGGTCGAGGAAAATTTCACATATATCATAAAACCTAGCTAGATAGTTGCTATCCCAGAGCTCAGACTGATAAATATGCACAGGGGGAGTTGGTAATACCCAACTCCATCCCATATTAGGGTAACAGAATTCAGAATAGAAGATGTCCACAATAAAAGAAATGAGATAAATACTGGGTTTTTTCTTAGCAATGGCTTTCTGGAACTCTTGTATGGTGTTTTTGAGTTCAAGTGACAGGATTGAGGCCCAGGGGAAAGATTCACCTGTAGTTATAATATGATGAGCTATAGGAGCCCATTCTTATTTAAAGAAAGAATAGTTGGGGAGACCATAAAGCCTGCATAACATAGCTGCATGGAGGGAAGAAGGATCTTTAAACCTCTCAACAGGGTATAGTTGGTCTTTCATCTTTGAAAACTTGTGTGGTTCAATCATCTAGGATTTAAGCATTTGGTCGAAATTGAATCTGGATTTGGCAGCTTTAAGAAAGTCCACATCAAGGAGCTGTATAAAAGGTTTAAGGGCATAAATCCTCACGAAGGTTTTAGAGTGGAAATTGGCTAGTTGAGACTTGATACTGGTATTAAATGAACGATCTTTCACATTGGCATGGTCTACAATCCATTTAACGGTATCATTATAGGGTAGGATTGTTGGTCTTCCAGCAATCATATGTAGGCCAGAATCCCTAATTATCTCATAAACAAGTTGGTCACTCTGGAGGTCTGAGAGGTCACTGCTATCGAATATTGAGTAAACCCAAGACCATTCCAATTGATAAGTTTCAGTCACTCAGCTACAAGTATTAGAAAAGACACCAAAGTTCGGGTCTTTGGTGAACATGCCCTTCTGAATATCTTTACACCTGGTAAATCTAGGGGTTTTGGATGTTGCCATGTGTTTGAATACTTGTACCAAAAATTAAAACTGAATTATATAGGAAGCACGGTAAACAGTTCAAGTTGTGAGAAAGAGACTTGGTAGCCAACCTGAAACTGTAGCAAACACTGTAGGAATCGCGCAGAAAATATCGGAGGTAAAATCACACAGTAGTAAAAAAATAATGAAAAATCATAAATCAATAATACATACCATCAAATGAGGGTAAAAATAATGGTGAGGATCGGTTTTGCGGGATGTGGGATCAAAAACGAAATCGTAAAATTATTAATCATTCCACAACCTGCATCCTGCAACTTGCGGGATGCGGAGTGCGGAATCGCAAAACAAAAAAAAATATTCAATCAACTCCACATTCTGCATTTTGCGGGATGCAGAGACACACAAACCAAAATGTAAACAAATGAGAACCCCACACCCTGCATTCCACAACTTGCGGGATGTGGGTTGATTAAACTAAACACACATGAAAATTCTCCCAGCATCCTGCATTTGTGGGATGGGGGATGCAGGAATAAAAAATGAAATATCAATTAAAATATTCCTTGCATATCGAAACTTGCGGGTTGTAGGATACAGAGTGTTAAGACAATCCCAAACAAAAAACAATCTTAATGCATACAAAAAAAGAAATCAAACCTAGATTTTTTGGAAATTTGGTTAAGTACAGGAATCCCAAGAGTCAAATAAAAATATTAATGAAATCCTATTAATATTACAAAGAGTCTTACCAAGTTATCCCTGTATGTGTAATTGGTCTCCCGTGTCAAAATAACATGGGATCAGTTGTACCTACAACAGGTGCCAAAACATATCCCTGTCATAATGATTCATGGTGCTGGAAACAAAACCATTTTTTTGCTTACTTCTCTTTCAACCCAAGTTCACATCCCTTGTTCATCAAGAAAGCCCAAGATATCGACCCAAAAGAGAATAACCCTGTTGGAAACACCTACGACATAGATGAGGTCTCACCCGAGATATCTATGGGGACTTCCAAAACCATATTTTTGCGGTGATGTCAAGGGATTTTCTTATCATAGTGCCATTCAGTCACTCGAACGAAACTAGGGAATATACTTTTGTCGTCATACATGCATCATCAAAGAATATAACATACTAATATGATGACAATCACCACATCATGTAGTATATATTATTAAACATGCAATAATTTACCATTTATATCATTAAGATGCTCGACATATTTATCAGATTCATTTACAATGGATATTCATTCAACCATAGAAAAATTTATCGGAGACAAAAAGACATATATTTTAACGTGGAAAACCATCTAGGAAAAACCACAAAGGATATATTCATCTAGAATGAGTAATATTTGAACGTCTTTATTCTGTACACACAACCTACAGACTATTCTTTAGATATTCTTTACAACCAATGATTTATTTTCCCCTCTCATGCTCTTTGTTTTTTGGTCTCTATCTCTTTTCTTTATTTTATTCTTATTTGTCATCTATGTGTTATCTATTCTCTTCTATATTCTATATTGTATTTTGTCGTCCGCACACAACTTGGATATACTTTATAAGATTTTACAACTCTTTCTTTACCCATCGATTGATTATGAACTGTGAGTCGATAGGTTGTATTACTAATTTAACCCATCCCATACATCTAAAAATAGGCATTATCGACCCAATTTCTAATCATTATTTATTTCCCAAAAGTAGACTATTAGTCTAACTAACTCATTACCAAAAATATGTCGAACTCCTTGTCTTAACCTATTTTATTCCTCTTTTGTTGTGGCTTCTTCCATCGTGGTCTTTGCTCATCTTGTGACCGGAATATTCATCTTTCCAAACATGATTTTGTTTATCTTTCCTTGTTTTTTCCTAGGGAAAATAATACCTCATCCCAAACCTTTCCCACTAGGTTAGGTGCACAACAATGAAAAAATTCCAATTACCAAACAATGTAGACTGAGGTTTTCTATTGCTTTTGAACTGTTAGATAAGGCTGATTTGGATGTTGTTCCTTTGTATGTATGTGGCATTGTAGTTGGTAGTCCTTATGTTTATGATAGAAAATATATATTATCCAACATGAAAACAAATACCATCTCACAAAATATGGAGTGGAATATATTGTAAGAGATCTTGGCATGAAGGATAACTCATCACTTGTTAGTGTAGTTTCAATGAAAAAAATTGTTAATTATAACAAGAATGTTGTGCGTACATCCATAAAATCCAAATAACATGATAATTATCATGATGGTTTTGATCCTTGTTCTATGAATGATTTTATTGACATGGGACAAGCCTCTCAATGGCAGGGATGATTTTAAGGAACCATACTTATTTAAAAGTGTATAAATGCTGGCGAATATTACCAATTCTTAAAACGCCAACTATAAAATGATTGGTGATATTTTTCAAAAAATGTTTTAATTTCCAAGGATTTTATATCGTTTATATAATAATTTTGCAATTTTTAGAGTGAAAAAATTTTACCCCATCAAAATTGGGCGAAACAGGGCTTCAAAAAATGCAAAATGGCGAATCTTTTTTGGGAGAAAAACATGGAAAAATAGCCCGCTGGACTAAAATTCGCCCCTAAAATTATCCTTGCTCAATGGGGAGGAAATCAACCACAATATTTCCAAACATGGGAATAAAATATTGGTGTAGCATCAGTGTCATCATCACTAAGACTTCAACAACCATTCAAGATTGATACCATGAGAACAGATATGATTTTTAGTCCTCTTATTTTTTCGCCTATTGATTTGAAGAATGCTTCTTTAGCTCATGTTGGAAAATATGTTATTGATGAGATGTTCAAGGATGTATGCTAGAGGATAATCCATGGTATGCAGGTGAATACGTTTTGTTTTTAGGACAAGCTACTCTACCATTGGGGCAATTTTTATGTCCCTATCATTGATATGCATGTAATTGGAGAATGTTGTACTTCTCCTGTATTTGAGAATTTTGGTAGAATTATAGTGCATAGGTTTGTGTTTTAGATGAAAATGATTGTAACCATGAATATAAAAGGGTGTGTGTTGTACAATTTTTAGCCCACTATTAGAAAATTCGGGTTGTACTCAACACTTACTATTTCTTCTGATCATTGGGAAAATTTATGCATGGATTTTGTAAGAGGGTTTTCTATGTCAAAAAGGGGTCATGATGTGGATAAGTCTATGTGTAACTAGATTCCATGTAACAAGAAGGTCATTGTTGGGAAAATTTCTCATCCTTTCCTTCATCGTGTAAGGGTCCACTTTGGACTCCCCACAAGCTTATGGATAACGATGGACACAAAGTTTAAGGAGAATATTGTTTTCCATCCAAATACCTACACACATACCAATATGGTTGACATGATAGTGGTTCAAGGATGTGTAGCAAAGAAAGAGATGAAGGAAAATCCCACAAGTTTATTTATATATTCTAGTAGGTACACTAGGAAGTTCAAGAGAACAATGAATAAACTATCACTCATCCAAGTAAATTATGGTGGCTTGAGAAGTGGAAAATGAGGAAGAAATCCCCTCACCTATTTGTTGCCTAATAGTGATTTTGGAGGCCAAAATGATCTCAATGGGGAGGAATGATCCAAGAGGATATCCAAAGATTCAAATTTTCAAACCAAACAAAAGTTATAAAGAAGGGTACTGACATGTTGTTGCCTGCAACAAATCCCCATTTTGAATCATCAAAATATGGGCCCCCATTGGTTAGGTTTGTTGATGAAATTGTCATTGATGCCAACATGGACTTGATGTCATTGATGCTATCACCTTGATGAAGATGTCGAAGAAGCCGTGCTGATGATGCTGAAAACCCTAGAGATGATCCTGAAGCCTTGGTAGACAATGGAGAAGCCCATGAAGTCTTGGAACCCTTGATGAAGACCCTGATGACCTTGCAAAGGTCATGGAGCCCACTACTGGAAATTGATATGGTTATATGGCATGATGAGCCTTGACGGAGATGATAATTCTTGAAGATGGTCCTAAGTGTATAAGGAATATAATGCACCCACTTATATGATCGATGGCCATGACCCTGCATGAAGCTCTTAATACCATAAAAGTTTGTGAAGAAGCCATCAAGAATAATTCAAGTCATTTCATGATGGCCTGCACAAATTGAATAAAATATGAGTAAAGGATCTTGTCAATGCAAGCAAGACCCTCATAAGATGATAGCCCTCGTCATGCCCTTTCCAATGGTAGGTGGCACGTCACATGGTTCCTCATGGTTGATGAGATATTAACTTTTGAAGTCGATCCAACAAAAAGTATAAGTCAGCTCAGTCAAAGTTTTATTAAAAAAAAATATAAAATATTTTTTAGTATGTTGGCCCCGTTAAAAATAAAAATTAAATACAAGTCGGATCAGTAAAATATGGAGGAGATTTAGTATAAATACCCCATCAAAATTCATTTTTGATGTGACAAAATTTTCGAATTAGCTCTGCAATTTCAGAGGTCAGACTGAGGTAAATTAGAAGGTCTCTGAGGTAGCCGCAGAAGGAGCAGCAGTACTGTGGAAATTTTGGACTATCCACTGAGGCAAATTTCGGGCAGCAGCAGACTATAATTTCAGGCAGCAGCAAACTGATTTTTTTTTTGGGCAGCAGCAGACTGTAATTTTTTGATGGTTTGAAGTCTTGCCTGAGGTACTCGTGGGCAGCAGAAAGAACACTAAAACATAGCATCAGCAGACTCATTTTATTTCTGTGCATTGAGGAAGCAGTAAAGATGAAGTAAAGTTTTTTTTGGGTCAAGAGTGGACTCAGGAAATTTTGCAACAGTCTGTTTGTTTTGTTTTTATTTTTATTTTTATGAAGCCCTAATTATTGCAACAGCAGTATGGTTTGCTTGGCAAGTTCCATATTTTTTTCTTTTGAAAACCCTTGTTCTGTAGCAGACCACGGTGGTGACCAGCAAAGGCCATTTGAGAGATAAAAACATAAATTGGATTGTTTTCTTTGTCTTATCTGAGGCAAGTGGAAGAAGACTGTTGACTGAGGTTTCAGCAGTAGACTGAAGAAACTAAATAGCAGCCCATGGTGGTTGTCTAGACCTTTGTGGCAATCACGGGCAGCAGACAAATTGAGGTAGCTGCAGTAGGAGTATTTCTTTTGGCATCTCTGAGGGAGCTATTTGAAGAACAAAACGGGTGTTTTGGAGGCTCTTCCACACACCTAAACAGTCTAAGGTTTGTGGATTCTAGGGTTCTCTCCACATACACACTCAGACCAAGTTTTTGATATGTTCTTGGAGACTAACCAGCATATGGACAAATCTGAAAGTTGACTGATTTTTGTAGCTCTCTTCCACAGTATATTAGTCTGAATTTTACAGCAGTTCATTATGAACTTGCTAGGGGTTTACCAGCACAAGTTCACCAGGTGAAAAGAAAATTTCGGATAGCTTGAATATCCTTTAAAGTTTGGGCTGTACGAGAACAATATTGGCATCATTCATTTGTCCAAATGAATTATCCAAACAGACCTTGATTGTAAATTGAAGAAGGTATTGACTGTCATATGGTTGATTATATGTGCTGCTATGAATAGACTTTGTGCATGCTTCTTGAGCAGATAGTTGAGAATGGTAAATTTGAAGAGAGTCAATCACATATATAATAACTCTGCTTTAATCCATTTCGTGGGAATGAAAAGGTCTTTACAGTCCTAGAAAGACCAGTGTTCATTACCAAGCATACCACAGGTATTCTAAGAATTGTTTGTACTGTTTTCAATATTTTGGCAAGTCTGGTCTGTCCCCTCATCTACAGGCAGTTTGGAGGAATAACATACAGCTGCTACAAGTCATCATTTATCAGCGACTGCTTGATGACATGTTCAGGTTGAAACCAACTGCAGTATGGCAGTGATATCTACAGCACTAGGGCGAGTTGTTTAAGCAGCAGCAAATTAAATTATTCAAATTGATATGGTAGAGAAGCTGACAGAGATAGTTGTGAAGCTTGGCAGCGACATGATGTTGTGATGAGGCTGTGACAAGTTGTTGACAGTGGTGTATAAGTCAATCATGATGATGATGACAGTGAAGTGTGAGTGATTCCTTTGCACAGTGGTAAAGTAATCCCTTTACAGTGATG
>LPNX010842805.1:42050-138963 GCA_001517045.1 Pseudotsuga menziesii | reverse complement strand
AAAAGATTACAAATTTATATGGTGTGGTGTTCTTCTGTGTTATGATTCTTGTTGAGTTAAATGCTATGATATGTGAATGATATGAAATGATTATGAGATTGGTTGAACAATGAAATGATGAATTAGTAGTTAAGTGTGACAGGTCAAGAAAATTTATTAAAATTGTATTTACACTGATTCACCCCCCCTCTCAGTGTCTACAATTGGTATCAGAGCCGGCCTTCATCACGAGCCTAGCAAGCTTGAAGGAGATCCTTAGACACAATGGAGGAAAAGAAAGAGTCATCAAGCAATGATGTGCCTATTCTGGATATTGCAGATTATTTCAGTTGGAGGAGCAAAATGAAGGCTTATCTGAAGAAGTTTGGTGTTTGTGAAATTGTCATCAATCCACCCGCTCCATCAAACAAGAAAGGAAAATCAGCTGCACAGAAGGAAGCAAAGAAGGACAACACTACTGTTGGGACGTGTACCCTAAGGATTATTAGTTTTGGTAACTTCGTGATTGTTTGTAAGCGGAGTTATGGGTCAAAATAGTCTTAGGGGTGTCGGGGTAAGTCAAAACCCCTTTTTGTAATAAACCCATGGTTTCAATCCAGGGTTTAGGGTTTTGGGTGCCCATGGTTTGAAGCCACGGTTTTGTAATAACACGATGTATAAATAGGCATTTTTGTGAATAAGAAAAGGTTAAGGTTTTATGATGTAAGAAAGATTAAGGCGAAGTTAAGGCTGATTTTGTAAGGAAAGGTTAAGTCCCAGCTGTGTGCGTGGACGACCTCTGCAGCTGTGTGCGCAGAGGGTTTTGTAAGAAGATTGAGAAAAGATCTGCAGCTGTGTGTGCAGAGGCCTGCTACTGTGTGCGCAGCTATCAAGGACTAAAGGGATCTGTAGTTGAGTGCACAGATCAAACTGTGGTTTTGTAGCAAGTTGAATAAAACGCAGTTTGTGGACGTAGCCCCCACACTGGGGGTGAACCACGTTATATTTGGTGTTGTGGTTTCTTGTGTTGCTTCGATTTCTGTTGTCTTTTATGCATTAATAACTGTATACATTTGATAACTTAGATCACTGCTAATAACAAGCTTCACTGTGAATTCCCTGTAGTGGGTTAGGAAAGTCACGGTTGTTTATCTATCTGCGAAGCTGTATAAAAGTGAATGACAAAGCTGTGTAATTATTGATTAATAAATTAGTAAAGGCTAAGGTACAGTAATATCCCTCTCTACTTGCAGAAACATGATTCTGCGGCACCCCATTGTTGTTTCGGGTGAGACTGCAACCTGTGCGTGGGTTGTTGCCGAAAGGGCCAACACAGTGGGTCTTTTGTTGGTGCGACATAAAAGGATTAAATATGGGTGTGCCCTATTTCCCAACAAATTGGTTCCGTTTCCAGTTGAACTTAGTATCTGCTCAAGAGGGGTTTACGTCGTACCTTGAGGGCTATGTTCTGGAGGCCCTCTGTGACGGAAATTGGTGATTGGATTGATGAGACTTATCTGAAATTTGCTGAGAATGAGAACACAAATCTGCGTTGTAGCGCACGTGACTTTTTATGAAGGTATGTTTTTTGTGATGCTTATGAAATTTTCTTTGGTAATATCCACATAGAGTTGCACCAGTGGTTGTCTAGGTTAACAGAAAGAAGTACGAACTGCAAATCTCGATGGGTTCCCACGTGGACCCCCACAAGGGTTAATCTTGTGCAACACGTGAACAACGAGGTATCCCACGCTGTTGATTTCTGGACGACGTGCACATTGGAAGCTTTCATGACAGAGTTTGCCATTGACACAAGCACCTCCTTTAGCGAAGCTGAACGGGAGTTCTTCAAAGGTCCCCATGGTAAGTTTTTGAATTCATTAAGCTTGTGGATTAAAATACTATTGGCTGAAAAGGGTATATTATGGTTTGAATCAGACTGCTAGTTTAGTCGTACTAACATATGTTTGCAAGTGATAATACCTTCGATGAGCAAAGTGGTTTGCTGTGAAGTGGAAAAAGGTATAAAAGAGATTTTGACTCCTATTCCTTAGGTCAGGCTACCGCGTTTTCCCCTGTAAATTCTGAAGAGTCAGGCTCTGAATAAATCCCTTCTCTTGGAAACCCCCCTGTCACCCCGTAGTGAAGCCCTGTGACCCCTGAAATTTTGTCGCAGTCTGACAGTCAACCAAGTCCAAGTATTCCAGCCACGGGCCAGTCTGTCCCTGTAACTCCCTCCCCATCAACATCCTGTCCCCCTCCCAGAACCGCCATGGCCCACCTAGCTGATGATATTAAGTTGCCCATCTTCAAAGGCACGGGATCCGAAGACCCTGAACAGTTCTGGTTTTTATGTGAAGCAGTATGGAATGCGAAGAATATTACAGACCGGGATGTGTGAACCGCGTAGCTCATTACTTCTTTCTGGGACCGGGCTTTGACCTGGTTCATGAAATTCTCCAATACTTAGAACCCTACTTTAGATGAGATTAAGGCAGCCCTCACCAAAGAATTTAAGAAGCCTAAGTTAGAGTCGCAGAGCATCACTGAGCTCAAAGAGATTCAACAGCGACACGATGAATCCGTGTGGGACTTTGACCAGAGATTCAAAGTTCTACTAGACCAAGTTAGCTTTACCATTAGTCTTGCGCAGCACAAGGAATGGTTTATCGCAGCATTATTACCACATATCCGAACTCCGCTCATGCAACAGAAGGTTGCTGACCAGTAAGAAGCTCTGGAAATTGCAATGAAGCTAGAAACCGCCCCTGTCGCAGATGATTCTGGTCTTGCTCAAATCCAAGCGCAGCTAGTAGCCATGGCCCTGGAGCTCCGCGATATGAAGAAGGCTAAAACCAGTCGAGAGGAGGTCTGGTGTACGCAATGCCGGACAAAAGGTCACGATAGGGACCAGTGCCCTGGGGTCCGACCCTACTTAAATACGGGTGTGCCCAACCAATTCAATCCCGGTGTTCTATATTGTGAGATTTGTCGAACCACTGGCCAACATCGCCCTGAAAACTGCCATCTTCTTCAGGGATATGTTCAATTTCCAAAGAACCCCTACTGCAAGTTCTGTAAGTTAGTAGGGCATAATGAAGAAGAGTGTCGTAACTATGACCTCATGCGAGAGCGCATCTCTGACATCTACCGAGTGCAAAATGAAGTCCAGAATAATGACGGCTATGGTTACCACAGCGATGCCTCTGGAAGAGGTGCTTTTGGAGGTCATGGCCGCGGTGGTATGCCCAGGAGAGGTCGAGGCCAGGTGGTGTGTTACAATTGTAACCAAGCTGGCCATTTGGCTCGTGACTGTCGGAACCCCACCACAACCTATCGATATTTTCGTGCAATAGAACACGTGATTGAACAGTGTCCCCAGCTCATAGCAAAGATTCAGGAAAACAACAGTGGCCCTACCTAGACTATTCAGTTGATTTCCGTTGAGCAGAGACCGACTGCAGCCATCAATGTGGTCACCCAGAGTGGCGCCATGACGCAAATTCAGCATTCACAGAAACAACTTGTCGAGGTGTGCGTGCGTAAGGCCTCTGCGCAAGTCCCAGCACTTAATATTGTGCAAGACCAAGCACTAGTCAAGGCAGCCCCGTGAGATATTATTGAGCCTCGCACACCCGCAGTACCTGCGCAACAACCTCAGCAGGCCTCGCAGCCGCAAGATGCTTTGCCGAATAAAGTAAGTGCACTCTCCTCCTTTTTACAGAGTTGTATGAAACTCTTGAGGAATCAGAATGCTTTAAAAGAGCTGCAAAAAGTTCTTGCTGTCACAGACCCTCAGAGAGGAGTTGGTCAGGAGAAAACTGTTAGTCGTGTCCGAAGAACGGGGAGGGAAATGAGATTGAATGTTCAGATAGGGGAATATGATATGACTGATGTCATTTTGGATCTTGGATCAGAAGTTAATGTCCTACCCAAGCATACTTGGGGACAAATGGGAAAACCTTCCCTGGATTGGTCACCTATACAATTGAGATTAGCTAACCAGCAAAACATTGTGCCCCTAGGGAGACTTCTTAGTGTTCCCATAGATCTTGATGGGGTAAGAACTCTAGCGGATTTTGAAGTTATCGAGATCATTGATGACAACAACCCTTATCCAGCCTTGTTGGGAATCGAGTGGGCCATGGCAAATGCTGCAATCATCAACCTTAAGAGGAGACAGATGACCTTCGAAGGAAATGGTCTGCGAGTTATCATACCCCTCGACCCATCCTAAGGAGAAAGATATATAGAACCAATCAGAGACGAAGGGGAGCAGGATACTCTAGACCATATATACAACATTACAGCCCAGGAAGCAGATTATGTTGAGCCTGATGCCGATGGCGTACTAGATTGGCAATGTGATAGCTCCTGCATGTCTGATTCAGACGATGGTCTAGAGAATTGGTAGAATCGAATGTACGAGCTACATGGCCATAGGTGTGCACAACTCACTAAGTCTCTTAGATGCCTTAGTGCGCAGCCCAGAAAGTTGCCTACCTATGTTGGGTTGACTGACCCTGGAGAATTTATTGTACAAGAACCTCAGTCACAGAGAATGCAGACTCTGAAGACAGCATTAGGAGTTACAGCAGTAGGATGGATCGATCACAGCAAGTCTACTCCCAGTCGGGAAGCCATCCAGAAGTTTCTGTGCCTCAACTTCATAAACCAAGTCCAAGATGTGCGAAGTCAATTTATTGGGTAGAATAGCCCTCAGAAACATTTGAGGCACAGTTATGCAGCATGGGACACCATACCTCGCGAAGAGTGGGTGCATAAGTTCATACACACCTTCGAACCTCTAGCACAAAACTGGTATATGGAGGCCGCGCTCTGACATGGAATTGAATACCAAACCAAGGGGCAGAACCAAGCAGCCAGCCCATCAAACCTAACAGTCCTGTCACTGGCATTCCCAGGATGGGTTGAAGGGAAATACTGTGCTGAGGGTGCTTGTTGTCACGAAGCTCACACCCGGATCCTGCCAAAGATCAAAACCACAACGAGGGTTAAAATTTGACCGTTGGGAAGCAGCCAATTTGGCAGCAGTAGTGTTTTAATTACCTTAAATTCCTGTACTAAGACCCGTATCGGAAATCGAGCTCCACTTGGACAAGATTTTTGTCAGATTTGGTGCCTTCAATGCACCGTCCTGCCCGATTTGATTGATAGCATGTGTAAGAAGATTCCAAAATTAGGGAAAATGGTATTATGCATTTCTTCAAGATTTACGAGTGAACCCATGACAACAGAATGAGAGATTGATGAATTGGTCAGAGAATTCGAGCAAGAGGGTCTGATAAGCTGCTCTAATCGGCCGCCTGCCCTTGCTCCCTGTGAAGAACCTCACCCAGCACCACCACGGCCGATGCAGACACGGTCTTCCAGGAAAAAGTACAGAACTAAAGTTCGCTCCAAGCGAAACCAAGACCGGCAGAGGAAAACAGGGAAAACACCAGCAGATCACCCTATGGATCCCACCAGTTCAGCACAGGTCTTGGCCGGGAGTAGGGAGAACATTGCCCCACCTCGTCTACCATATTTAAAACCCGTTCGCCCAGGTGCAACGTTACCGCGTTGAACAAAGCAGTTCACGTTAACCACACCTTCGCTGCCACAAGAAGTTCAGCTGATCGAAAGCATGACAGGGAGGATCGATCAGCTGAAGTACAGTGATCACGATACAAATGACCATGGAAAGTTTCCACAGTTTGGACCAGCAGAATACTTGCATCGCGTCAAGTACCCAGATCATAAGGTCACACTACTGGAAGTGCAACCATGGGCTGCAGGCCTGGACAAAGCTGGCCTACTCAAGTTGCTTGATATTCCCCATTTTGGTTGCAGCATACATGTGACCATAGTGACCAAACAGTTGATAGCGTTAGTGCATGACGGCTATTTATGGATAGGGGACCAACAAATTCCTATTGACACCGCACTCATCCATAAGATCACAGGTTTACCAATGGCAGGACCTGATCCGGGAACTGAATTTCCATCCAAACATGACGATACAAAGCTCGCGCAAACCATGAAAGAGCGGTTTGGCCTAACAAAGGGGAAACGGGGGTATCACACTTCCACGATTCAGGAGTATCCCATTCGCTTTACAGCTGAACTCTTAGCCTGCAAACTCATACGGAAATGCAGGCCAACAGAAGTACCTGCTCTGGTTATCCAGATTGCTATGAACTGCGCTGAGGGGTATACTTATAATTGGGACGAATATCTTGCGAAGGAGTTCTTGGAGGATGCCCGCGACGCACAGGAAAAAGGTAGACCTTTTCATTATTCCTGGCTTTTAATCCTTATTGCATTAGTTGGGTGGAAAGAACCCACTGAATCCCAGTTTGTCGAGTTAAACCCAGGCATGCCAGGGGCAGCAAGGTACGCCTCCCTATGGATATCCTCAGATAAGGTATCTCAGCAGGTGATGAACACTGTATTCGTCTTTTATGCCATGAGTATCCACTATGAGATTGTGCGAACACCACGACTCACCAATGAAGTGTTCTCTAAATACAAGGGTGCCGCGCACTTCAGTGCCGATATGCATCATGTTTTCATTTAGGCCCATGCAGATCCACAACGTCAATGGTTTAATTTACCATATGTAGTCACCGACCCAGATATCAGGGGTATAGTTCAGCACTGGCTAGCTGAATGGCTAAAAGATATAGGAAAAAAACCCTCTATTCCAGTTCCCCCAGCTACCAATATTGGCGCAGGTACCAGTCAGGCGCAGCAGCAAAGCCCATTGGAAGATAGAGAAGACCTAAGTGATTCGCAGATGGATGACGACGGCCAGGGTGGAGACGGCGGATAGGATGAACAATATGAGGAGTTGATCAAGACCATATCAGATCCTAACCCATCAACGAAGCGCAAGTCACCAGAAGTAGCAGAGGTAACCAAGCCACAGTCCCGCAAAAAGTCAAAAGCGTCGAAGGACAAATATATTGAAGAAGAAGCCACTATAACGCTGGATGAGCTGGAACACGCTCTAGAACAGTCTACGGGAGTGCTTACTAAAAAATGGTCAGAGTTTGTGGAACTGCATCTTGCTGGGCTCTCAGGTATAGCAAACAGGGTGTCAGAGCTAAAAGAGTTAGCAACAAAATCAGCACACAGTACTGCGACAAGTAGCACTACAGCACCCACGTAGCAGGATATCAGGCAATGGCCACCTAGAGATCACCAAGGACAGGTATCCAGCATAACTCTGATACTTCCTGATACAGATTCCTGACCCCAGATGGGTATGACCGTAGGGCTCGATTATACAAAGATGTCTATGTCAGAATTGCACCTCTGCCAGCTCGCTATTACAAAGGAGATCCATGCACGAGACCAATTGTCCCAACTCCAATTGGAAGACACCATCAAACAAAACAAAACCTTTGCAGCATGCCTAGAAGAAATAGCACAACAGAAGAAAGAGGCTGAACATAAAACAACTACGCTAATGCGAGCACTGGACGAGGCATGTCAGAGTCTTTCTGACTCCGACATACAGGGAGCAGAGGAACCAGAGCAGAGAATCGCTAAGCTGAGAGACTATGCCCAGCAGTCTTGTAGCGAGATTGAAAGGATGAAGATAGAACACTAGCACCAGATTACAGAACTTCAACTGCGCATTCCTCCCGAGACTCCACCAGAGGTCCGAGAACAGTGCCATCAGGACATCAAGGCTTCAGCAGCAAAAATATCAGATAATGTGGCCAGCGTCGCAAAACTAATGGAAGATAGCATAGAAGCATGGGTGAACCTACAGGACCATCCAGATGTAGGTAAGATCCAGGAAACCATCAAGTTGCGCTAGGATGAATTAGATGCAGTAAGAGTAGAAATTAAGACGCTGCCACCTATGCAGAAGATGGCTAAAGTGAAGCGCAACAAGGAGCTTCAGCAGGAAATCGAGTCCTGCAGGACGAAGGTAACACTGCTGGAGAATGCGTTACATCCCTTGGTTGATGAAGCATTAGAATTGAGCAATACTGCAGAAAGTCAGCTCAAACTTTTGAAGACCTATGACACTTTTGCGCAGGAACGGGCTGACACAGAATCATCCTCAGTATTATAGGAATTGGTGGAAAAGGAGAAAGCCACTGATGATATACTACACAACCTGACTAGTCGCTTCCAGACTCTCGCGCAGAAGATTCTCCCACCAGAGCCCTCGCAGAGTGTCCCGGGACGGGCCACTAGTGAGTCGTAGGGGCTTGTTGGGACGTGTACCCTAAGGATTATTAGTTTTGGTAACTTCGCGGTTGTTTGTAAGCGGAGTTATGGGTCAAAATAGTCTTAGGGGTGTCGGGGTAAGTCAAAACCCCTTTTTGTAATAAACCCATGGTTTAAATCCAGGGTTTAGGGTTTTGGGTGCCCATGGTTTGAAGCCATGGTTTTGTAATAACACGATGTATAAATAGGAATTTTTGTAAATAAGAAAAGGTTAAGGTTTTATGATGTAAGAAATATTAAGGCGAAGTTAAGGCTGATTTTGTAAGGAAAGGTTAAGTCCCAGCTATGTGCGTGGACGACCTCTGCAGCTGTGTGCGCAGAGGCCTGCTGCTATGTGCGCGGCTATCAAGGACTGAAGGGATCTGCAGCTGAGTGCGCAGATCAAATTGTGGTTTTGTAGAAAGTTGAATAAAACGCAGTTTGTGGACGTAGCCCCCACACTGGGGGTGAACCACGTTATATTTGGTGTTGTGGTTTCTTGTGTTGCTTCAATTTCTGTTGTCTTTTATGCATTAATAACTGTATACATTTGATAACTTAGATCACTGCTAATAACAAGCTTCACTGTGAATTCCCTGTAGTGGATTAAGCAAGTCACGGTTGTTTATCTATCTGCGAAGTTGTATAAAAGTGAATGATAAAGTTGTGTAATTATTGATTAATAAATTAGTAAAGGCTAAGGTACAGTAATATCCCTCTCTGCTTGCAGAAACTTGATTCTGCGGCACCCCATTGTTGTTTCAGGTGAGACTGCAACCTGTGCGCGGGTTGTTACCGAAAGGGCCAACACAGTGGGTCTTTTGTTGGTGCGACATAAAAGGATTAAACCCGGGTCTGCCCTATTGCCCAACAACTACAGCCTTGAAGTTCCTCATGGATGGACTTCCCTGCTCAGTGAAGAAAAGTGTAGGAGAGTACACTTCGGCAAAAGACCTATGGTTTAAGCTGGAGAGTGAGTATCGGAAGGCAAGAACAGAACCCGAAAAGACAGATCAGAAATCAGAAGACAAGCCCCCAGAAGAGCTAAATCAAGAAGAGGACTCTAGTAAAGGTATGGACTCTTATGATTATGATAGCTTGTGTGATGAAATTGAGAAGGTTCTTGCAGATGATGATGATGCAATATTGAAAGCTAAACAGAGAATTATAGCAACATAGATCTCAGAACTGATTGGTTCTTGAACAAAGTTGATCTTAATCAATCTGATTACAAGATGTTTAGGACGACAACCTTTGATTATATGGATAATCTCCAAAAGCAGAATGTTGAACTAAATAAGTTTCTTAAGAAGCTTAAGCATGAAGGAGTAGGTTGGCTGAAATTGCTGAAGGAAAAGGAAGTAGAAAAAGAAAAGCTAAAGATTGATTTGATCGATCTAACCTTAGAACAAAAGAACCATGATAAAGATTCAAAAATACTTGAATAAGAAAGAGAGGTAAATCATGACTTGAAGACTCAGCTGGAGGAAGCCAAGAGGACAGAAGAAATCTTGAAGAGACAGCTAGAAGAAAAGGAGGAAACAGTCCAGAAGCTGGAAATGGAGGTAGTTGGTCTTAGGAAGAAAGGTAAGAAAAATGAAGCCTTGGTCAACCTCCAGGACAGTTCAATTGTCCTAGATAAGATCTTAGATTGCCAAAGATCTCCACTCGACAAAACTGGTCTTGGTTACAAGAACAACAAAGAAAAACTTGAAGATGACACTTGGTCTCTGAAGACTCCAGAAGCAGGTCCATCAACGTCCAAAGCTGCTCCCAAGGCACCTGCGCATAACAACAAGGAGTTTGGAAGTTTAAAGATGAAACAAGGAGTTAGGTCTGTTCATCAAAGCAACTTCATAAAGGAAACAACTACAAGACCCAGGTATGAAAATGGCTTCAATGGTTATTGTTATTTGTGTTCTAATTTTGGTCATAAGGCTATGGATTGTAGGTCCCATGGAAGAAGAAGGGCTGGAAGCCCCAATGTCTCAGTTAGATTTTGGACATGTAAACAATTTGGACATGTTGCTGCCACATGTCACACATTGAGGTGCTTCACCTGCAGTGGGTTTGGACACAAATCCCATGAATGTGCCGGTCAAAGAAGTCAAGCAAGAAGTACTCCATACACATCAGGAAGAAGATTTGAAGATCAGAAGACAAATGTCTACAGTCAAGGACACTCTCAAGCATGGAGAAATGATGTTGATCAAATAAGTGTTGGAAGCTCCAACAGCTCAGTCAGATGTTGGTCATGCAACAATGTCGGTCACATTGCTGCACATTGTTGTACGATGAGGTGCTATAGCTACAGTGGCCTTGGGCACAAAGCTCAAGATTGTTGGAGTACACGGAAACAACTCTTGAGAAGTTACCTAGACAACTCATCAAGGAAAGCCAGTACAAAATAAGGAACATATGCTCAAAGGACAGATGTCAAGAAGCAGGTATGGATGAGGAAGACCGAGCAGTTGCAGATAGGAGAAGCTGATCAGAGCAGGGAGGATGGATACCATATAGCAAGCCAAGTGTAAGGTCTCTCAAAGACCTTAACACACCTTGAGTTCATGAGGCTGGAGAATGAACTCAAAAGAGAAAGGATGGTTACTCCAGGCATACAGACAGGTCCTAGGATCGTGCATATTAACAGGGGGAGCAAAAACCAGTGAGCAGTTAGCAGTGATCAGAGATTTCAGAGACAGGTATGTGGACACCCTTTTCCATTGATGCCAAAGGGGGAGAGATGAATACAAAGGGAGAGATGCAGACAAAAGGGGATCATGCTCATAGGGGGAGCATGAGTTGTTGTCATCAATGACAAAGGGGGAGATTGTTGATGAAATTGTCATTGATGCCAACATCGAATTGATGTCATTGATGCTACCACCTTGCTGAAGATGTTGAAGAAGCCCTGCTGATGATGCTGAAAACCCTAGAGATGATCCTGAAGCCTTGGTAGACAATGGATAATCCCATGAAGTCTTGGAACCCTTGATGAAAACCCTGATGACCTTGCAAAGGTCATGGAGCCCACTATTGGAAATTGATATGGTTAGATGGCATGATGAGCCTTGACGGAGATGATAATTCTTGAAGATGGTCCTAAGTGCATAAGGAATATCTTGCACCCACTTATATGATGGATGGCCATGACCCTGCATGAAGCTCTTAATAACATAAAAGTTCGTGAAGAAGCCATCAAGAAGAATTCAAGTCATTTCATGATGGCCTGCACAAATTGAAGAAAATATGAGTAAAGGATCTTGTCAATGCAAGCAAGACCCTCATAAGATGATAGCCCTCGTCATTCCCTTTCCAACGGTAGGTGGCATGTCACGTGGTTCCTCATGGTTGATGAGATATTAAATTTTGAAGTCGACCCAACAAAAATTATAAGTCGGCCCCATTAAAAATAAAAATTAAATACAACTCGGCTCAATAAAATATGGAGGATATTTAGTATAAATACCCCATCAAAATTCATTTTTGATGTGACAAAATTTTCGAATTAGCTCTGCAATTTCGGAGGTCAAACTGAGGTAAATTCGGAGGTCTCTGAGGTAGCCGCAGAAGGAGCAGCAGCACTGTGGAAATTTCGGACTGTCCACTGAGGCAAATTTTAGGTAGCACTAGACTGTAATTTCGGACAGCAGCGGACTGATTTTTTTTTTGGGCAGCAGCAAACTGCAATTTTTTGATGGTTTGAAGTCTTGCCTGAGGTACTCGTGGGCAGCAGAAAGAACACTAAAACATAGCAGCAGCAGACTCATTTTATTTCTGTGCATTGAGGCAGCAGTAAAGATGAAGTAAAGTTTTTTTTGGGTCAAGAGTGGACTCAGGAAATTTTGCAACAGTCTGTTTGTTTTGTTTTTATTTTTATTTTTATGAAGCCCTAATTATTGCAACAGTAGTATGGTTTGCTTGGCAAGTTCCATTTTTTTTTCTTTTGAAAACCCTTGTTATGTAGCAGACCACGGTGGTGACCAGCAAAGGCCATTTGAGAGATAATTACATAAATTGGATTGTTTTCTTTGTCTTATCTGAGGCAAGTGGAAGAATACTGTTGACTGAGGTTTCAGCCGTAGACTGAGGAAACTAAATAGCAGCCCACAGTGGTTGTCTAGACCTTTGTGGCAATCACGGGTAGCAGACAAATTGAGGCAGCTGCAGTAGGAGTATTTTTTTTGGCTTCTCTGAGGGAGCTACTTGAAGAACAAAATGGGTGTTTTGGAGGCTCTTCCACACAGCTAAACAGTCTGATGTTTGTGGATTCTAGGGTTCTCTCCACATACACACTAAGACCGAGTTTTTGATATGTTCTTGGGGACTAACCAGCATATGGACAAATCTGAAAGTTGACTGATTTTTGTAGCTCTCTTCCACAGTATATCAGTCTGAATTTTACAGCAGTTCATTATGAACTTGCTAGGGGTTTACCAGTACAAGTTCACCAGGTGAAAAGAAAATTTCGGATAGCTTGAATATCCTTTAAAGTTTGGGATGTACGAGAACAATATTGGCATCATTCATTTGTCCAAATGAATTATCCAAACAGACCTTGATTGTAAATTGAAGAAGGTATTGACTATCATATGGTTGATTATATGTGCTGCTATGAACAGACTTTATGCATGCTTCTTGAGCAGATAGTTGAGCATGGTAAATTTGAAGAGATTACATCACATATATAATAACTCTGCTTTAATCCATTTCGTGGGAATGAAAAGGTCTTTACAGTCCCAGAAATACCAGTGTTCATTACCAAGCATACCATAGGTATTCTAAGAATTGTTTGTACTGTTTTCAATATTTTGGCAAGTCTGGTCTGTCCCCTCATCTACAGGCAGTCTAGAGGAATATCATACAGCTGCTACAAGTCATCATTTATTAGCGACTGCTTGATGACATGTTTAGTTTGAAACCAACTGCAGTATGGAAGTGATATCTACAGCAGTAGAGCGAGTTTTTTAAGCAACAACAAATTAAATTATTCAAATTGATATGGCAGAGAAGCTGACAGAGATAGTTGTGAAGCTTGGCAGCAGCATGATGTTGTGATGAGGCTGTGACAAGTTGTTGACAGTGGTGTATAAGTCAATCATGATGTTGATGACAGTGAAGTGTGATTGATTCCTTTTCATAGTGGTAAAGTAATCCCTTTGCAGTGATGAAGTGACTCTTTTGCACAGTGGAAGGCAGCAGGCTTGAGGTATGATAATTATATATACATCAATGATACATATATTTTTTATAATGATGTGTACATGAGTAAGCTTATACCTTACGATGATACACATTCAAGGTCTTTTGACTGAACCTCTTAGGGCTTCTTTCAAGGAGTATTCAGACCGAGTGTTGACACACTCACACAGTCAAAATTAATGTGATTCATGAACAGCTTATATGTTCAGTGAAATGAATGTGCATGATATATAGTGGCATATAGTGAATGTGCAATAAAAACAATGGTGTATTGATATAATTCCGTTATATGCCTTGCAAAGATGATGCTTTGATGAAAGAAGACCCTTATGTGATAAGAGTAGACCTATATGCAGATGCCTAATGAAGTATGTAAACAATGATGTATACAGTGGATATGTATACTGTGTTAAATGTTTAGTGAGTGATGCAGAATCATTTATGATGACGCCTTATACATGATGATGCAAACCCCATGATGAAGATCCATGCTCTACCATCATGATGATTGCTTGCAGACTCATATAGTGACCTTGTTGGTGATCCTAATAACTTGATGAAAACCAGTAGAATTGATGAACAAATGATGGTAAAATTAGTAATGGTTGATAAACCATATTGATGGCCGCAACAGTGAATTGATCAGTGGTTGACCAGCAACATTATATATCTACAATGGCATGTCAGCAGCAGCGTTGATGAACAGTAGCAGTATGGAAAGAGCAGATGTATGTGCACCTGAGTAGATCTTTAGCATGAGCGGTTGGTTGATTGAGTTGCAGCTGAATGGGCAGATTCATGACATATTTAGACAGTCCTATATGATGGTGATGATTAGTGATAGCAGCAGTGTCTCTGATGCACTTGAGCAGAGTTGAAAAGCAGTACTAATGAGCAGCGGAGTATATTGCAGCAGTGTTGATGACGTGGGTGATGAGCAACTGAGATGATGTGGCAGTGAATGCACTTGACAGTGATATGTGATGAGTGTGTTGAGACAGTGAGCTGTAATTGTAAGCTTGTCTTGCTTTTGAGGTTAGGATACCTCAAAACCTTCTTAGCAGGGTCTAAGAAAACTAGGTAGGGTCCTGGATGCAGAGTAGGTGCTCTATGTATCAGTAGGTGCTGATTTTGCCTAACGGTTGTAGCCGGACCAAAATAATATAAAAATATTACAAATTTATATGGTGTGGTGTTCTTCTGTGTTATGATTCTTGTTGAGTTAAATGCTATGATATGTGAATGATATGAAATGATTATGAGATTGGTAGAACAATGAAATGATGAATTAGTAGTTAAGCGTGACAGGTCAAGAAAAGTTATTAAAATTGGCTTTACACTGATTCACCCCCCCTCTCAGTGTCTACAAGGTTTTCTAGCCATTCCTCACTTAGGGAAACTATCAAGTTGTAAGTTCTTTGTTGTTTTGTTTGGATTGAATAAATTTCTCCAGTAAACCTTGTTTTTTTTAGATTTTTTGGGGCTTTCAGGACCTTTTTATGTATTTTCAATTTTTTCTTAAAGTTTCTGATGTCCCGCTTTCTAAAATTGAAAAGCGAAAATAACTTTTTTGGAGGTACATTGAAGTTTGTTTTCTGATTTTACACAGAAATCAGAAATCGAAAACCATAAAAATTGTACCTAGCCAGATCCTATGTTCTATTTCGTTGCCTCGATCCCAGGTGTCCATGCATGTGAAATCTATGGACAAGGTTCTTTTGGCCATTTGGTTTTGGGATTTTAAGGTTCGAATTTACGAGTATTTTCTACTATTTTCCCGTGTTTTTTCGATGTGCTCAGGATTTTTTACTGTGCATTTTATCTTTGTCCAACACATGGACTTGTGGTCTTCTGAGCATTTTTCACCGCCCTACCATTTTTTCTATTAAAATTGAACTCACATCATTATCTAACATGGTTTCCAAGATCCAATCAGAGAAGGCACCCCCCATGTCTAAGAGCACTAGGTCAAAAACAACTCTTTAAGAGAAGAATAACAAAGACCCCAATGATGGTGTTTTTGCTAACACTAATGGGCACGTATCTGATACCTTATATATGGACTGGTCTAAAATTTAATCTATCTTTGAAAATGATGACTTTTCCTTTGTTACCCATGACCAACCCGCTTATCTCAAGATTCGTAGTTCTCGGCTGCACTTCATCACTGCCAGACCTCCTTTCATGCCCTATACAGACCCTGTCAAGAGGGCATTGGACCATGTTGACCCTAAGGGGCACTTGTTTCATGATGTAGATAATACCCTTGTTTCTTCATTCCATCTTGAATTATTTTCTAGAAATTATGCTTTGGGACCTCCCAAACAACTTCTCTCATCGAATTTTTTTGATGAAACTCTCTCCAGGTTTAATTATGAAGAGGTAGTCAAATCCTGGTTGGAAGACCCAACATTAGTCATTCCTGCTTCAATTCCGGTATATCCAATTTCCTGGTTCAGAGAACCTTTCTCATTACTAGAAGCTATGTTTTTTTGGTTATATGGGTTACCAAACTATTCATCATTCAGAGCATAGTGGGTTCCTATGGCATGTTGATGTATTTGTAACTTCAGAATGTATTCATCTATGTATCTTATGTCTTGTACCCCGATGTTTATTCCGGGATGTGTCTGTAATGTAATTGAGTCATGATGTCATGCCCCAATGTTCCAATCGGGAGGATCTATAATATAAACAAGTCATGTCATGTCATTGTGGGTAACCCTCCTATTGTCTAAGTGTTAAAGTCCCCATAGTTTTGAGGTACTAGGGTTATTAGACTCACCTAGTGAAGTCATCCCTAGTAGGGTTTTAGTCATGCCGAGAAGCAGTATAAATAGAGAGGTGACCTCTCTATTTTATATACATCTCATACACACTCAAGTGTAGCACATAGTTGAGGAAGGACAAGAAACTGGGTCTAGATAGAAATAAGGTTACTACTATCGGGAGATCATCTTACTGTTTTGGGCTTTTCTATTTTGGTGCTGATTCTATCTTTGAGGAAGTTGCGAGGTTTTCTCCATTTATGGTTTCCCCAATGAAAAATGTTGTGTTCATTGTCTCTTGTGTTTGATTGATGTTCTTGTTATTCTCTCGGTTAAAGATCCTAATAATGATATTTTAATGTTAAAAATCTAACATGGCACACCATATTTTTCTTACAAGTGATTCTTTCAATTGGGTGCAAATTTTGTCTCGCACCTTGCGAGAAGAAATTGAGAAATATCAGAAAACCCTAGCCAACCAAAATCCGACCTTCTATATGTCAAGGTTCATGATGGATGTATTATGCATGTCTTCTTCTTTCCCGGCTTTAAAATGGTATTGGAATGAGAAATATTTGTCTGTACATTTACATTTCTCCAATATGTATGAATATAACTTATTCCCTCGGGTTTATGAGCTGTGTGACGTACTTCTTGGGTCAATGTATTTTAAAATTTTCAAGGCTGATGCTCCTGTGTTCTTTGACGGTGCTAGGGAATTAATTTCATTGTATGGCGACTGGTACATAAGGGAATATTTCTCTTATTTAATAATTTGGGGCAGCAATATAGTCCACCTTCTTCCCAGGATAGTTCCCGACCACATGAATTTTCCTATCAGACTGTTATCAATGTGGTTTTTCCCAAGTTGACTAGGCATAAGAAAAGGACTTGGCCAAAATTTCCTATGTCTCTCGAATTTCTTGTGCTACAAAACCCCACCCATGCATCCCTGTTGGGTAAGGAAATTTCTATTATAAACTTGGGAGAGGCATCCAAGAGAATGCATGACCCAATGTATTATTTGGCAAACCTCTTTACACATGATCACGCTAGATTTAATTATTCTCATGAAAATGACCCCGATGATTCCATGTTCCGAGCAACTACCTATTTTCAAGAGGAAACGAATAAGATAAATAATATGAATATCAAGTCCCATATGTACAAGTACCAGAAGGATCTCAATATACGAATTATACATGAAAGGAAAGATAAACTCAAGATAAAAGAAATTATTTAGAAGGAGAAAACAAAAAAAGGAAGCAAGAGAATGAGCAGTAAGTTCTGTTAATGCCCTTACTTCTCAACCCAAGGACAAAGGTAAATGTATCCTTGATGGACCACCTATTCCTTATCTTGTTTCAATGGAAGATAAGTTATAGAAAGGGGCAGAATTTAAGAGGAATCTTGAAAAAATTAGTTCCCAATTGCAAACCCATACATAGATGGTTGAAATACAGCCTAAGAAGAAAAATATTCAAGTGAGATTTGAACAAACTCAACTGTAAGAAGCGCCCATAAAATAAAAACCGATGCCTTTGCTCCCTATTGTTAAACAAGAGCAAGCACCTATGCAAGACCCTTCTATACAACAAGTGATTGCTTTATCTTCAGCTCAAAATGAAATTCATGATGTACATAGTGATTTGGAAGTGGAGGAATATCCTACTACTATCCCAGAAGTTGTTTTGACTACCAATGTGTCATCCATTCCCAATATCCAAGGTTTTCACACTATGTTAGATTCATCATTTTCCCAACAATCCTACTTCGAGACAAATATCTCACCAATGATGGAAGCTATTACAAGAATTCCCACAATTTCAGTTGACTCACCCATTCATACTTCTCATCTTCCCCTTTCACCACCTCACCCTATCTCTATGTCCCCAATTTCCCAGCTTCTTCAGGTGAACACTCCTTCTACATCTATGACTCTTCCTCACAAAGAAGCTTTTTCTACATATGATTCTTTCACATCCCTTAATTTTACCTCTTTTTCTTCTCCCATGAATATCCATCCCCTCAGCATATAAATCCCCTTAACTCAGACCCAAACTGATCCCCTAGTTACCCTCCACCACCAAATCACTTCATCATTAGAAGAGATGGCATATTTTGGAGAGGATGTTGTGGTATCGATGGGAAAATCATTATTGGAGAAAAAATGACAAAAATATGATAAAGAGGGGAACCAAGAGAGGTAGATAAAGTTTAACTAAATGGGTGCCTACCCATAATTAGATTGTTTGGAGATCAGATACCACTGACATTCAACAAGGGGAATTGGATAGAGAAACTTCCCTGGGAGTTCTTGCAGGTGCAAACTTTGACTTAGTTTCACAAGTTTGGATCTTGGGAGAAAGAAAACAAACTATAGAAATCTAAACTGGACTTGGCTGCAGCAGAGCAGAAACATGAACAAGAACTTAACCATCTAAAGCAAAAGCATGAAGAAAGAGTTCAATGGTGGAAAAAGAAAGCTGAACAACTTAACCAACATCTTGGGAACATGGATGTTCTAAATCAGCAGCAAGAAGAACAAATTATCCTCATTAATCAATAGCTGAAGGATTCCCAGCTAGCCTCAAAAGCCTCCTGATTTCTAGCTCTAACACCAGAATAGTTCAAACAGGTACTCTGTAATGTTCATTAAGAATTCCAACAAGCCATGGTAGATCTATACACTTTTTTTGATGAGATGCAAGGGTTATATGACAAGTTTACTAAGCATTCTGAAATCCCTAATCCCACCATGATCTCATGAGAATAACATCTACGACTTTTGAACAAGTGACAGGTTGGAAGAAGCATATTAAAGAAAAACCTCATGACTTACTGATCTTGGACAAGCTACAGGACAAAATGACTAAGGTTACCATAGAGACGTGGGAAGGATTATGTATCTTAGTGGATACTTTAATTAATGAAGGAAATATGGTGTTCGAGCAAAGGTGGTCAGATTCTAAGACTTTGCTAACCTATTAGGACTTTCCTATCTTGGATCCTATTAGTAAGACGCCTTCTCGTAAGCTTCACCTGGAATAGGTGGAATGAAATATTGATGACACTAAGGGATTGATCCAGCAAATAAATCAGCTCACAATGCAAGAGATCGAGAAATGGATTGAGGTTCCTCATTCTTTGATAGATCAGATACATGTGTTCGTGAAAGAGTGGAAGAAAATAAAAAAGAGAGAGATTTCCTCCCAAATTTGTAAAACAGAAATCCACTTGAGGCATTCCCATTTTCAGGAGATCGATGAACTTATGGACCTATATGCCAAGTTGTGTTTTTCCCTTGGACAATCCTAAAACTATTTGATTTTGTAATCCCGCATTTTGGGAATTTTTATTTTCTTGTAAAATATATAATCTTATTTAAGGATGGAATTTTCTGAGTAGAGGGGGGACTTTTAGAGAAAAGGATTAATAAATACATAGGAGACAGGACTACCTGAAACATAATAGAGAAGTTTCTGTTTTTACTACTTTGTAATGTTTTGTAGATTAATAGAATTGGACTTATCTCATATTATGTTCCATGGTTATTCATTGAATATTTTTAATGAATTTCAACTCATCTCCTAACCTGTTTGTCTCACTGATTATCAGATCTCTTTTATGGATATGTTGGTTCCTGTGTTGATGTTTCTATACTGGAATTGACATATGTAATGTGTATAAAGTGAATGTGTTTGTTTGGTGTACATTATTTTTTATGCCACTGATGATTGGTTATCAATATCTAAATATCGATTTGTGAATTAACATTGTCTCTTGGGTTTGTTGCATATCTCTAATACTTCGGACAAAACACTTGCCAATTTTATTTTATGAGTTAGTCTTAAGATAGTTGTAAGGAGTAATCTTGATCTGCATGTTTACACGTTAAGTAATTGTTCTTTTTCATTTGTTATATTTCATAACAATATTATTTTGAAACATTGACTACCCTTTCTAAGTGTCCTTAAGCAGTTAGTTAGAAATCACTCCTTTTAATTTTTCATTCGCAAATTATCCTCACAACCGATATTCTAGATGTAATAAAAACCTCGTACCAGTGGATGCCTTGTATCAATTGGATTTATCCATTTCAAATAGATCGAGGTTAGATCCTTCTCTGTGTGGGAATGATTTGAAGCCTTTGGTTTGGTTATCTCCTTTTGTTGAATGCTTTGTATAATTTTCCTGCTACCTACAAATCAGGCTTGCTAACATGACATGAAGAGGTCATTGAGACATTTTTGAAAATGTTCATTTCACCTCAAAAGGAATCCGAACATACAATTTATTCAACTTATAATTTTTGGAAGAACAATATTTTATGTTCAGAAATGAAAAAAGAAAGGTTCCATGTGGCGCCACTGCAAGGGTTCCACGTGTCCTCAAAGGAAACTATGTGGAATCCCTTTGTGATGACACATGGCTTGGAACTTATGAGTTCGTAGGTGAGCTGCACTTGATAGGGTTGGAATGGACCATTTATTGTTTGACATGTGGCCAGGGATAATTTTAGGGGCAAAATTTATCCCATGGGCTATTTTTTAGGGGGTTTTATCCAAAAAAGGATTCGCCATTTTGCATTTTTTTAAGCTTTGTTTCACCCAATTTTGTTGGGGTAAACTTTTTTCACCCTAAAAATTGCCAAATTATTATATAAAAGATATAAAATCCTTGGAAATTAAAATATTTTTTGAAAAATATAGCCAAACATTTTATAGTTGGTGTTTTAAGAATTGGTAAGATTCACCAACATTTATACACTTTTAAATAAGTATGGTTCTTTAAAATCATTCTTGCATGTGGCATAATGAGTTTATAAGTGGACCAATGAGGGACCACCACATGTAAACCCCCATTGCCTCACATTCTTGGTGGTTTGATCAAAATATGGTTCGGGTGGAGGGGATTGAACCCATGAACTTGTTAAAGTATTGTAACTTCGGAAGATATTCCAGATGTATTGATTATATTCCTCCTTCAAGTGATGATTTTTTTCATGTAAGAGTCATTGAAAGAATCATTGTAAACCTCTAGATGTAAGTTAGGTCAATAGTACCCAAGTCTCATCATAATAAATATTATTTATGGTGTCTTACTAGACAAGTCAGCCCTGTCAGTTAAACAAGTCAAACCTTATATGTTCTAGGTCAAGTCGAGAGAAAAATATAAATAGGGATGCCTCCCCCTTCATTTGTACACACTCACTCAAGAAAGTTTGCAAGAGAGAGAAGAAGAAGTGTTACAAGAATAAGAGAGAAGAAATTGTCTTAGGTTTTACACTGCTCTGGTTGAGTTCTATACTGAGGAATTTTTGCAGGGTTTTCTCCCTTGTGGTTTCCCCATGGAATATATTTTTGTTGTTTGTGTTATTGTGTTTGTTGTTCTTTCAATGATCCTAATATTTTAAATTGTTTTAGAATATCATCTAAGTAATTAAGAAAACTTAACATCGTATCAGAGCCACCTTGAAAGGAGACACTGCACAACTAGGGTTTGTCATTCTGAACAAATCCCTTCATAGATCAACTAGAAAAGAGGGTTCACTCAACTCACTCCAGAAGGGAACATCTTTCTGTGAAAATAGAATTGAGTTGCAAGAATTTTTAGTTTTGGACCAGACATTGTTGTCGGGAAGAACTAAGGCTTTAGTTTTTCTGAGACTCCATCATTAATATTAGAAAAAGAAAGATACAGTCTAGATCTCACTATGAAGCAACAAATTTTGCATCTCTCATCCCTACCAGCGATCCCAACTAGAAAATTAAGGTTTCTTCATCAAACCTAGGTCATCCCGAATAAAGTCATCTAAGAGCTATATTCATTAAGTAAGTATTACTTTCTCTAATTCCATTTGAATTTATCATTCTATTAAAAGATGAGAAAGAGTACCAAGCCAGATGAGAAGCTTGAGGGTGTTGAAAACTTCAAAGCATGGAAGTATTAGATCATTCTCATCCTAGAAGAAAATGATCTAGAAGTATTTATAAAGGAGGAAGTTGCAGAACTAGAAGAAGATGAAGCTAAGGAAAAATACAAGAAGGATATGATCAAGCCTAAGAGGATCATAGATGAATCCATCAAAGATAACTTGATTCCTCAAGTATCATCAAGGAGGACACCAAAGGAAATGTTTAATGTTCTATCCATCTTAATTGGAGGAAGAAATATTAATAGAAATATGACCTTGAGGAATCACCTCAAAAGTGTAAAGGCTCAAAATTCAAAAACCATGCAATCATACTTCACAAGAGTAGCTCAAATGAAGGAGAAGTTGGAATCTATTGGTGATATGGTTGAAGAAGAAGAAATCATTTATTTGAGGAATCTATTCAAGAATAAGGCTGGCCAAGTTTCGACAGTTATCGGAAGAATGTGTTAGAAAAGAATAAATAATAGCAGCCAAAGAAGATAAGCTAAATGAAAATGAGGATCAATCTCTAGTATTCCATGCCAAAGGAAAGAACAAGAGAAGACCATCCTCCTAGAAAATATCAAGGGTTTAAGAAATCCAAGAAATAATTCTCAAATTATGAATGCTTCACTTGTCATAAGATGAAACACATTTCTATAAATTTTCCCATGAAGGCAGAACAAGTAAATAAGAAGAACAAAATATTTCATGCCGATGCTGCTAAAGATAATGGTCAATAAGATGAGGAAATATCTAAGGAAAATGAATATTCCTATGAATAATATGTCTTGATCTCTACATGGTTAGTAGATAGTGGTGCCTCCAAGCACATGATAGGTTACAAGGACTCACTCTCAAGTCTTGTACAAAAGGAGTCCCCACACAAAGTAATGCTTAGAGATGATTACCAATATCCCATCAAAGGAATGGGAGAAGCCTCCTATAAGTTGGAGTCTAGAAAATCCATGAAGATGAAGGATGTCCTGTATGTACGAGGATTAAAGCAGAACCTTCCTTATATATTATTCTTATATAAGAAAGGATTCAGAGTTTATTTTCTAGATGGAAAAATCCTCATGTGGAAAAATGAAAAGCAATAGATGATGCAGTAGTGATTGTAGTTGAAGAAGGATGACTCTACAAATTAAAGGGACATGTAGATTCAACATTGATGCCTAGTACCATAAGCCCATGTGATCTCTGGAACATAAGACTTGATCATATAAATTACAAAGAATTGCCAATTGTCAGCAAGGTGGTGACAAGTTTACCAGAGATTCAAATAGATCATGAAGGGGTGTACAAAGGATCTGCACAAGGAAAGAATACTAAGAACCCTAATCCAAATAGTGACAACAAATAAAAACGGATCTTATAAATTATTCATTCATATATATGTGGGCCAATGCAAACTTCTTCATTAAATAGGTATGTTTACTATGCTTCCTTTATTGATGAGTACTCCCACTTGGATATATTTCTTGAAGAACAAGCATGTAGTGTTTGAAAGGTTCAAAGAGTTTAAGGTCCTTGTATAAAACCTCTCTGAAAAGAGGATCAATATCTTAAGATCAGATAATGGAGGAGAATTCACATTAAGTGAATTCAATGAGTATTGCAAAGAATATTGTATTAATAGGGAGCTCACTATTCTCTATAATACAAAACAAATGGCATGGAAAAAAAAAAGAATCATATCTATCATGGAAGCTGTAAAATCCATGATCCATGATCAAGATCTTCCTATGTACCTATGGGTAGAAGTAGGCAGAAAAGTAGTATATGTACAGAATATAATCTCCCATGGTACCCTTGGGAACAAGACTCCAGAAGAGATGTTTACCAGAGAAAATAATGGAGTCACACACCTAAATATATTTGGTTGTCTAGTATACATACACATTCCCATGAAAATATCAAATCTAGACCCTTCAAGAAAGAAGGGATTGTTTGTAGGCTATAGTGAGCAATACAAATCTTATCAAATCTATATCCTAGGATATCATCAAATTGAACTAAGGAGAGATGTTACTTTTGACAAAGATACAACTTTTAGAAAATAAAAGAAAGACAAGGAAGATGAATATGACCATGGAACTCCCAAAGTTGCAAAAGGTCCTAAACCAGTCAGGAATGAAGAAGAAGAACAAATTCCTAAGGATCATGACATAACAGAACCTCAAAGACAAGAAGATTTTCCCAGTGAAATGATCTCATTTAAAAGAAGGCATTCTTGGGCTCATGAAGTAATTGAAGAAGCAAAAAGACATGGTGTTTCAAAAGGAACCATTAGAGAAGAAAAGAAGCCAAATCCATACCCTAGTTATGTGGGTTTGATGTGTGTTCTTGTTGATAAACAACCAACATGTTTTGAAGAAGAAACAAAGAACAAGGAATGGGTTGACTCTATGGTCGAGGGATACCATTCCATTATAAAGAACGATGTATGGGAAATAATACAAAGGCCAAAGGACAAGTTAGTGGTATCCTCAAAATGGATATACAAGACAAAGAATTCAATAGACTATAGTATAGAGAAGTAAAAGTCAAGATTCGTAGCTAGCAGATTCTGCCTGAATGAATTTATCGACTTTGAGGAGATATTTGCACCAGTGGCTAGGTACACCTCAATTAGAACTATTATTTCCTTGGCATCCAATATGAAGTGGATGTTACATCATATGGATGTAAATACATCTTTACTAAATGGATTGATAAAAGAAGAAGTATATATCAAACAACCGCAAGGTTTTGAGGTAGATAACTAGGAAAATCATGTTTGTGAACTCAAGAAGGCATTGTATGAGTTAAAGAAAGAACCTAGAGGATGTGGAAGAATCGATGGATTCTTGATGATTTTGGGATTTAGCAAGAGTAAATCAAATTCCAACCTCTACTATAAAATTGAGGATGATGGAATTATGATATTACTACTGTATATAGACGATCTATTCTTAACAGGTGAAGATAATCCCATCAATTAATGTAAGAAGAGGCTCACTGCAGAATTTGAGATGAAAGACCTTGGAATGATGCACTATTTTCTAGGTCTTGAAGTATGGCAGTATCCGTACAAGATTTTTCTAAAGTAAGGAAAATATGTTGTAGAAATACTAAAGAGATTTGGGATGATAGATTGCAAGGCTATGACTACTCCGATGACAGCAAATTTGAAGCTATTGAATGATGACACTTAGAAAACAGCAGATGCCACCTTATATAGATATATTATTGGTTGTCTAATGTACTTAATTAATACAATACCATATCTATGTTTTACCATAAACACTCTAAGCTAATATATGATGAATCCCAAACATATTCACCTAGTAGGAGAAAAACATGTGATGAGGTATCTAAAGGGGATGTTAGACTATGGCCTGAGATATGCATCAAATGGAGAGATCATATAACATGGATTTACATATTCATATTGGGAAGGAATTTCTGAAGATAGAAAGAGCACTTCAAGAAGTTGTTTTAGTTTGGGATCAAGCATGATCTCATGGTTCAGTAGAAAGCAGTCAAGTATTGCACTTAGCATGAAAGAAGCTGAATACATTGCAACATGTTCAACTTGTAGAAAAGTAGTGTGGATTTGTAAGATCTTGACAGGATCATTTGATGTAGATATAGATGTGACTAATATCCTTTGTGATAATCAGAGGCGTATTAAGATGAAAAAAACCGTATGTTTCAAGATAAGCCAAAACATATTGAAGTTAGATATGATTACATCTTGGATATGGTATAGAAGCAATCTATGAAGATCAGGTATGTTCCTATAGAGGAATAAGTGGAAGATGTTTTGAATAAGCCTCTATATTATGTAAAGTTTTAATACTTTCAATAAAATTTTGGCATAGTCTGAAGGACCTCCCTCGATAGAGAGGATGAAGAAGATGGTAGAAGGATGCAGTGGTGGTATCTCAACTTAGAGTAGGGTAAGTCTAGCTAGGATCGTTGGTCTGAAAGGGTTAGTAATTAAGACGAGGCCTGTTGATCCTAGGGGGATTAGTATGTATGGCTAGGCATGTTTATACCAAGAGGGTTAGTAAGCTAGACAAGGCTTGTTGGTCCCTAGGAAGATCCATTTGTCTGACTAGGATTGTTGACTCAAAAGGGTTAGTAAGCTAGACAAAATGTTCAGATGGATCTAAAAGATAACTAACCAAGATACCGCTTCAATATGGTTAGTGGGAAATATGTAGTTTCAATATTCTTATACTGACGTGGAAGGTTCATTATTTTCATATTTATGTTGTTGTGATGTTGATGAGATAGTTTTAGTATTATTATATTGAAGTAGTGGGTTGAATATCTTCATACTAATGTTGTTGTTATGTTGATGAGACAATTTCAGTATTTCTATACTGATGATGATGATGATGTTCCAACAAATCTATGTTGATGATGCAGATGATGATCTAGAATTTATTGGTGATGTTGTTTTAGCACTAACATGATGATGTTGTTGTTGTTTCATTATTTACATACTAATGTTGCAATATTATGTTTTAGTATTTATATACTAATGTTGCAGATGATGTTCCAGTATTCGTATATTGATTTTGTAGAAGAAGATTCAATATTGAAGTACTGATATGAAACAAGATGATTTAGTATTCACATATTGATATGCAGTTAATGATCCAGTACACAAAAAACATGATTCATTATCCACATACTAATATTGCAGAAGATGATCCAGTACATGTAGAACAGGATTCAGTATCCACATACTGATGTTGTAAAAGATGATCTAGTAGTCATAGAACATGATTCAGTATTTTCATATTGAGGTTGCAGAAGATGATAAAGTATTCTCATGCTGAGATTGATCATGAATATGTATGATGGGGCTCCAAATATTCCTATGACATATAGAGACTCACCAGTCACATGTATAGTTGTGGTAGTACTTTATACATTGGTTGAATACCTTCCTAGTGAAGACGGAGTGTTAAAGTTGATAATATTTCATATGCTTTCTAGATATCATTATTATTCAATTTAATTTAACAACAATAACATATGTCAAATCACTAAAAGAAACACAATCACAAGATAGACACAAATTTATCCTAGGAAATCCTCAAGGGGAAGAAAACCCAACTGTAATACCCCGGTTTTGACCACGTTTGCATTTAAAGATACATGATGTATATTTTGTAATTAATCATGGCGTGGAGCTAAAGGAAAAAGCCCCACCATCGATTTGGTTGTGTATGTTTCGGCAACTGGAATCGTTGCCGATGGTATATCGTGCTATCTGGCACATTATAGTTTGGCATCATGTAAATATGCACATCAATTAAAACAAACCTACAACTAGCTACAATGGTGAAAAATTAAATGAAAAGGGCATGATTTTAAGGTTAAGGGGGGCAGGGGATTGTCTAACCCATGGGAGCCATTGGGGAAAAGCCATGTGTCAGCCACTCATTCAAGAACCCTGATGTTAGTTGAGGGTAGTTATTTGCTGGGTAGTGGTGGGTGGAAGGCCTGTCCACATGCACCCTCCTCCGGCTGGATCATTCCATCCAAGTGGGGGAAAGGAAAAACAACAGGGAATGCTTCCACTATCCCACTCTCTCTAGTTTTGATCACCTTCATGAACCGTCTGGGAAAAACTCTCTGATCATTTTGGCTGTTCATTTTTCCTCATGCAAGGGATTTCTCTTCCCTGTCCATCTCATGCAAAGACACTGAATGCTTGGATTGGGGGTATGGGTATGTTCTTCCTCCGATGTGTGCAGAGAATCAATTTCCCTTTTTCCATTTTCAGATTGTGAAATGTTTCGGTGTTTTTCACTGTGATCTCGGGCTATGTATTATCTGGAGACTTCATTGTTGAACTGGGGGCTGTGGTTTCTTCGTGGATCGTTGGCGGTGGTCTCATTCACATTTTGTTGGTTGTGTTTCCCCTTTACAGAGTGGTATTTGTTGTAGGTTGTTGGGGAGTCATTTTGGCCATGATAGGGCCAAGAATGAATCAGGGATTGTCTTCTCCTATCCAAGTTGTGAAGTGCTTCATTTGGCTACAAGAAAGCAGTGGTTGGTCTTTAGACTGTGTAGAGTGGGACTGAAGGCTAGGTATGCTTGAGAAAAATGGGTTTGGGAGCCACACTGAGAGAGTTATATGACTGGATTTCTTCTCCACAACCCTGGAAGAGCACTGGTAAGGGAAGTTAGGGCCTGAGGGACTGTGAAGCAGAGAAGGGACTGATTCCTAGTGCCGGGTGTGTGTGGGTGTTGTCGGAGTCAGGATATCTCCAATTTAGGTGTCCTTAGCTCTTCCATGAGCTCACCAGCTTAGCATTTAGCTTCTCCTAGCTCCTTGATAGCCTGATAAACCCTACTGTGTAGGCTTGGCTGATTTTTGTACCTTAGCTATGTGTAAGCCTGCTTAGTCCCTTATTCCTTGGGGAATCATGCCCAGCTTGGGGGTGGCAATGTTGTTGAGAGATTGATGAGCACGCTGGCCTATGGTTGGGTGGAACGTTGCAGCGACGTTGTTGGTTGTGGGATGACTTCTTTATAAGATGAGTATTCTTGACCATTTCATCTCTGCAATCATATTTACTGTTAATGAATTATAATGAACATGTTGTATGCAGAATGAATGTGTGTTTGCTTCCGGTGTGTATGTGAGTGATTATGTCTTAAGCATTTTATGTTCACGCATTTCAGTTTTATGTATGTTCATCTTCATGGGGTTAGTTTCCCAGATGTTTGATAGTTTGGCAGTGTCCTCTTCGCCGATCAAAGGGTTTGGGACATTACAGTATGGTATCAGAGAAAAAGTTGCAGCATGGGCCTGAATGGGCCGTGAAGATGTAGTGACAGATCCATCATTGCAACATTGGGCCTTAGAGGGCCATGAAAGATCAGCTAGTAGATGCAGGTTTCCTTCTTCCCAGCAGAGATTAGAAGTCAGAAAAAATTAAAAAACTTTCCATGTGCTGAACTCGTCGGATCATCGGAGGACTAAGTGAGAAGATCCTTCGATACAATGAAAAGTATATCCAGAAGACCATCCGACGAGGGACCGACAGAAGGAAATACATGAAAACTTTCTAAGTGTAATACTATTGGCCCATCGGAGAGACTTAGTGAAGGAAAGCACCGATACATCAAGGAAAGAAAGTGGATGAAACCGTCGAAACGTCGATGGAAAATAGGTGAAGATCGAGTCGTGGTTTCGGCGGAGATCTGCCGAAGATTGCCAAAGCATCAACGAGAACTAGAGGATGAATTAGCCAATGTAGTGACAAGAAAAGTTTCAAATTTTTTTCTAAGTGTTAAAAACCATCGGTGATCAGTGCCATTAAGATGAAGGAATCATTGATAACACATCGGTGGAGGTTAGTAGATTGATCGGCGAAATTTAGATGTTGAAAGTGTCGATACGTCGATGGAGATTCCTTGAAGACCACCGAAACAACAGCGAGACTTAGTGGATGAAAGCACTGATGATATGTCAGTGGGAATGAGACAGGGAAAACACCAAAATGTCGGCGATTATTAGAGGAAGGGAGAGTCGACATATTCTGTTGAAAAAGTCTCTAAGTGTTGATACCGTCGACATCGGCGAAGGTTTGATCCGTGAGAATTATAAGAAGTATGAGCTGATACGACGACCCAGCTTAACTATAGACCGCCAAAATGACGGATAAAAATAGAGGACGTAAATGCTGAAATGTCGGTAGAAAAGACAAATTCTAGTTGGTGAAGCCGCTGACAGTGGCGACCGAAATAAGGATAAAAAGAAAATTTTCTTGAAATTTTTTCTAAGTCATGAAATCATCAGCGATCGGTGATGATTAGACGTTTGGATTGCCGATGACTAGAAGATGGGATCACCGACAAATAAAGAGTGAAGTTTTCGAAGATTAGTGAAGTGGATCGGCGATTATTAGTTAAATGAAGAGCCGCAATTTTGGCGAAGATCTTCCGAAGACCGCCGAGATGTTGACGAAACTTAGTTCTTTGAGGAGCCAATGCAAAGAAGGAAATTTTTTTAAAATTTCTAAGAGATGGAATCGTCGATGAAATTTAGATGATGAAGTAGCCGATGCTGCAAAAAGAAGAAGAAAATTTTCAAAATTTGTCTAAGTATTGAGCCCATCGGCGATTGGCAAAAGTTAGAAGATTGGAGCGTCGATCGGTGGGATTTAGATGATGCAGCGATGGAAGCTAAAAGGAGTTAGTTGAATGGACCACTGATAGGCATAAAAAAAAATATTAGTTTTTCATGTGCCCACCATTGCAGCTGTTTACTGGACTATCCACCCGACGGACAGTTGTTTCGATCGCCGATGCCGTAGTGGTTAGTTGATCCAACCGCCGACAGGGTTATGGCTACAGAACATGCAGGGATTTTTCTGTGCATTGTTGCGGCCACCTAAGGAACTGTTCACCCAATGAATAGTGTACCTGACTGCCGATGTAGTGTATAGAATCAATCCCCTTTCCGATACCATAGTGGGTAACATTTTTTATTGCCGACACATCGGAGGAAATTTACTGTTTGGATCACCACAAGGTCACTGACACAGTGGACCCATTCAGTTTAGGATCGTCGACACATAGTAGAGCTCTGAGTTGCCGATAGGGTTATGACCACAGAAACCTTAGTGAGTTTGATTGCTGCCGTTGCGACTGCCTAGAAAACTAGCCACCTGATGATTAGTGTTTCCGATTGCCGATATGCAGTAGGCCTCAGCATCGTCAATAAATTATAAAGACCGGAAGTTGAGAAAACTGAGGATCCGATACAGAGGAAAACTGTAGTTGTTGGAGCCACTGATACTGTAGAAAACCTTAGCTGTTAGAGCCGCCGATACATAAGAAAATGTTAGTTGTTAGGGCCGCTGATGAGCACTGGAAGGAAGTCGATGTTTAAATCGCCGAAACGTCGGAGTTTTAAATGGGATGAGACCCAATATGAGAAAGAAATTTGGGTTATTCAAAGTGGATTTCTTAGCAAATTCTAGCTGTTTTTTAGTGGATTTTTCAGCAGTTCTAGGGCTGAAAAGGAAGAAGAATTCTAGGTGGCTGAAGTGGCAATTCAGACCAAAATATAGTTGTGTGTTTTGCCTAAATTTTATGAAAATCATCATGTTAGAAGTGGTGTGGTTTTCAAACCCGAGGTCAAAATGAAGCATGTGGATAGGTGTTGGAAATATTATCCAACAGGGAACAAGGGGGAATACCTAGAGTTTGAATGCGGTGCTACAAATTACTAGTGGCTGTCAGTATGGAAAAACCGACTGTTGTGTGGAAAAGGATTTCCATGCAAAGATGAGGGATTTGAAAAGGGAAAATTCCTTAAACCCTGTCTTTCTAATTATAATTACATTTATAAGCTTCATACATGAAATGTATCAAGATATGCCTTGCATGCATAGGATATTACATGTTGGTAAGAGTAGTGAGAATTATACATGTATAATGAACCACTAATGGTAATTATTGCATTAGTGTTGGCATTAGTGGGAAAACCAACGACAAACTGGACATGGCTAAATATGTTGCTGATGCTAATGAATGTGACAAGAAACCCTATGAAGAAAGGGACAAGGCAACAAGTCCAGAATCAAAAGTTGGTGAGCAAATTCTGCAATATCCTACAAAGGACCAACCAAACTGGTAATGTCAAGGGTGTAAGTAGGACCCATGAAGGTAAGAGTTTAATTATGACAATTGCATGGAGTGGTAAAAGCAAGAGGTCTCATATCATGTGGGTATTCGAATTTTATACTGCATTCATAGAGAAAGTTGTCATGACTGTATTATGTTGTTATGAGCTTAGTAGCCCAAGGAAAGTATGCACTGATGATCTTGATTATAGTCATGCATCCTATATGAATTAGTCATGGTTAGGCCATGCATGGTATGTTTGAATGCATAGTATTCCTGAGTCAATGCAAGGTAGCATTGAGTGGGTATACATTAAAATATTTTATAAATCTTGTAGTTATGCATTGAATGGATGCATATGAAAAGTATGAGTAAATGTTGTAGATATGCATACATAAGTATGGGTGAAAATGTTGCGATGCAATGCATGAATGCATAGAGATAGTGCATGAGTTATTATGAATAACTAATGGCTGAAATGATGAATTGATGACAATTATGGAACCTTTTCAAGAGCTGTTATGAATGCAGGATAGTAAGTGCCTAAAGAGGGTAGTCATGATCAATTTTCTTCCAGAAATGCTCTATGGAAGGGAAAGGTGGTACAAATGATATGCTTGTGAAGTAAGGAGTATCTAAACATTTCATTTCAATTGCATAAATGATGTGACTATACCCTGTAATCTAAAGTATGATATGATTGCGTGAAGTAAATGGGTTTTGGTAATATTGATATGCTAACAGCTGGAAGTATTTGAATTTTATAATTCTGAAAATGCTTCAGTGATTGTTGCAGCAATGGAAAAAGTTATATGCATCAAGACTTACCAAGTTTTTGGTTGATTGAAGTTCAGGTTTCAGGTAGATTGCTTGGGGCATGGCAGTGTGAGTAAGACCATGACAAAGGCTGGAATCTACCATGTGAAAGAGCCAAACCTCATGAGAAGAGTATTATGACTGTGAAGCTAGTTTGTATGCGTAATGAGTTTTCAAATTTGAATTTGTGAATTTCGGATTTGAGAAATTGTTGACAACTACTAATCACTATTGGCTTGCATAGAATTGTGTCAGGAGGACGCATTGTAAGCGGGTATTCATGTTATGCTAGTAAGCATAAAATTATAATGGGAATAGTGGTGCTACTTACAAGAGACCCACAAATGAGGATCACCTCATTGCCAACCAAATCAATTCTGTAGTAGATATAGTTGCAAATTCCTATTGAATTTAATTACTAATGTCATTGCTTGGTATGGAACAATCAATTTGGATTGTATTATCAGATAATGATTGACTGCTTGGATACTAAATGAATGTGCCAAGGGTACACATTGCAAAAAGACCATGTGTGATGGCCTGAAGGAGATAGACTTTATGGGGAAGTCCTCCCCTCTCTTGGAAATGGGTTTCGGATGAAACTCCATTGGAAATTTTGGAAATGTCTCATATGCACTACATGTTTGGTAAGAAACATGAGTGAGATGGTATAGATTATGTCGGTAAGACATGGGTGGATACGAAATAAAAAGAGGAGTTGGGATGGAAAATCGAGGGACTGTCAACTCAGAGAAGGGATCCCTCATTCCTCCTTAATGTAGAAATAATAGATCAATGTTATGTGCAATGATGATAAAAAGAAGCACAGGAAATAGATCTTGCTACTAAGAATTCTCACAAGCATACACAGGAAAAATAGAGAGAAGAAAAGAGACTGAATCACATGAATGAAGAGATGCATATTGGTGTGTATCCTTCCATTAAATAATTATGAATAATAGTGTACATAAATAGTAAATCCCTCATAGAAAAGTCGAATTGTATGGAAACAACTCATAAAGCTCAAAAAGGCTGACTTACCAAAATATAGCAAACCCCCATAGGTGGATAAAGCGCTTGCTAAATCTATCAAGGACCTCACGAGTTGGAAAAATCATGAGTGAGTTGTCAAGGAGATGGAAATAACATGCTAATCCTAGAAAATGGAGAAAAAATAATGGAGGTTGGGTTGGAAACAAAAGCTCCCAGTTTCCTAGTTGACTAGCTTTTATCTTATCCATAGAAAAGCAGGAAAAAGCAGAATCTGCTATAAAGTCCTGTATACTAATTCTGCATCAACCCAGAATCAGAAATAAATCATTCCTAGGATATAGATGGCATGTATTGACTTTAAGGTGCAAGTGGATGCCAACTAATTAAGCTAGTGGGTGAATAATTAATCAAACAATGATTAATTATTTTATCCTAAGTTGTGAGTGGGTTTAATATATTCCTGCACTTGACGAGGGGATACTGCATTGGAAAATGGATAAGTGTTCTATAACCCTAGCTAAGAATATGCATGTCCAATTGTTGAATTCAATATGTAGAACATGTTTTGATTTTATTTCCATTATGACCGATTGCTTGCATATGAATAGGGCCTACATGGCACACACTGAAAAAGGGTGCACACTTTTTTGATGTCGGATCATGAAATGGTTTTCAATATTGATTACACCCTAGGGGGTGGATGCACTCCTGGTTTCTCAATACTTGATAGCGAAGGATATGAAATATGATTCCAGTTTTAGAACAATAACGCTGATGAGTTGCTTATATTGTGTGTGTTGTCAGGCTAAACATATGCAGTCTGGTATTGCACACTAAATGGACTATGGCTTGGGCTCATCCTACCTCCTACTGAAAAGCACAGAGAAGGAGACATTCCCTAGGGACTAGAGAGCAGAGAAGGGGGTGGTTTCTTGTGTTGTATGGGGGTAGTGGAATTAGAGTTCACTGCTGGAAATGAAACCTGGAAGATGGTAATGATAAAGTTTCCTTCCCAGTCGGCATAAATATGTACTGGAAGGAGATGTTGGGATAGTTTATGCCTAGGGATCCATAGTAGATCTTGGACCTAGAAATGCTCGTTTATTGTTGATATAAGTGCATGTGTTATTGTTGATGGCCTGATAAACCCAATTGTGTTGGCTTGGATGATGATTGGTTATTGATATAAGTGCATTGTTGATATAAGTGTATTGTTGATATAAGTGTAGGTGATTTGTTGATGGTCTGATAAACCCAATTGAAGGTTGGCTTGACTGTGTAATTATTTGATGTTGTGGAAATTGTGGAAATGTTACAGTGTTGGCTTGACTACCTGTAGTCTAATAAACCCAATTGTTAGTTGGATTGGCTGAGTATCCTGATAAACCCAGAAGTGTATTGGCTTGATTGGCTGCCGCCTGATAAACCCAATTGTATATTGGCTTGGCTGGACCGTCTAATAGACCCAACTGTAGGTTGGCTTGACTTCTCCTGATATATATATAAAATGATGTTGTAAAGCAGCCTACATGCTGACCTAACATCCAAGTCCATAGGCAATCCCAAGGATTGAAAAGCGAAGTAGGATCCTGTGGACCAATCAGGAAACGCACAATACAGATAAGTATTGGATTATCTTACAATTCTTACTTATGAATATGCATGTGTATATGATTTGGTTATGATGTTTTAAGCTCTTGTTTAAGAGATAAAATTGATGAGAATAAACTAAACATGTGAATTTATTCAATGTTTGAATATAGGTATCATTGGAAGCAAGGACTATGAGAGCATACTAGGGGCGCATGTGGACATGTGACTATCCTGAAGAGCTCAGAATGAGTAGTAATTAAAAAGGTGCTAGTGAGACTATGAAGTTTCTAGCAACCAAGACAAACCATGTGGGGAGGCCCCATGGTTGAGAGGTTTGAATTAGACTGGAGACACTAAGTGTCATGACCAAGAGGGATTGGTCCAAAATTCACGGTGAAGTGAAAGAGGTTGAGAGCATGGAAACCACAGTGGTGGTGTGGGTTCCAGGATGGAACAAGACAAAGAGGGGAAAACTCTTGCTACTCTCTCTTTCCTTTTTGATTATATATATCTTTCTTTTTCGATTATATATATATATATATATATATATATATATATATATATATATACTTATGCATTGTGAAAACAAAATATTGTTGAATGCATGTATGACTGAAAATAGAATGTGTCTATTTGCTTAAATTAATTATGAATGCTTAAATAGTTAATTCCCTTCCCAAGAATGGACATGAATGAGCTCATGTGCCTGTTGGGAAGGCATGAAAAATATGAAAGTCTCCTTGATGAGACTTGGATTGTCATGACAATTGGGAAATTAATTTACTGAATTTAATGCCTATATTATGCTTGGTCTAATAGAATTTCAATGGTGCATTTCACAGGTGAGAAAAGTGAAATCCAGTAGTGCACATTGATCATAGCAGCAGACCAAAAGCTGCTGGACTTGGCTGGAAGTCTTCTTCAAACAATTTACAAGACCCAAGAAAATCTTGGAGAGATGCTCAAGATACAGAAAAGTTCCTAGACTTGGGGATGAGCCGAAAGCTGAGAACCAACAAGAGAAGCTCATGGAAGCTGAGGGGCTTGGTCCTGAAATTTCAAGTAAATAATTGAATGTGGGACATATCTACAAAATTTTGAAATTTGATGTGCAAATTGTATATGTATTGGAACACTGAGGATAGTGTTACTCCAAGGGGGAGGGGATTGTAATACCCTAGTTTTGAACCCATTTGCATTTAAAGATACATGATTTATATTTTTTAATTAATCATGGTGTGGAGCTAAAGGAAAAAGCCCCACCATCAATTTGGTTGTGTATGTTTCGGCAATTGGGACTGTTGCCGATCGTATATCATGCTATCTCGCACATTATAGTTTGGCATCATGCAAATATGCACATCAATTAAAATAAACCTACAGCCAGCTATGATGGTGCAACGTTAAATGAGAAGGGCATGATTTCCTAAGGTTGAGGGGGGAGGGGGGGGATTGTCTAACCCGTTGGAGCCATTGGGGAAAAGCCATGTCTCAACCACTCATTCAAGAACCCTGATGTTATTTGAGGGTATTTATCTGCTGGGTAGTGGTGGGTGGCAGGCCTCTATCCACACGCACCCTCCTCCGGCTGGATCGTTCCATCCAAGTGGGGGAAAGGAAAAACAATAGGGAACACTTACACTCTCCCACTCTCTCCATTTTTTCTCACCTTCACGTACCATCTAGGTAAAAATATCTGATCGTTTTAGCTATTCATTTTTCCTCACACAGGGGATTTCTCTTCCCTGTCCATCTCACACAGAGACACCAGCTACTTAGCCTCACACACCGATTGGGGGTCTGGGTATGTTATTCCTTCGGTGTGTGCATAGAATTGATTTCCCTTTTTCCATTGTCAGACTGTGAAATGTTCCAGTGGTTTTCACTGTGAGCTCGGACTGTGTATTGTCTGGACACTTCATTGTTGAACTGGGGGTTGTGGTTTCTTCGTGGATTTTTGGTGGTGGTCTCATTCATGTTTTGTTGACTGTGTTTCCCCTTTACAGAATTGTATCTACTGTAGGTTGTTGGGGAGTCTTTTTGGCCACGATAGGGCCAAGAACGACTCAGGGATTGTCTTCCCCTGTCCAATTTGTGAAGTGCTTATTTGGCTGCAGGAAAGTAGCGGTTGGTATTCGGACTATGTAGAGTGGGATTGAAGGCTGGGTATGCTTCAAAAACTTGGGTTTGGGAGCCACACCGAGAGAGTTAGATGACTGGATTTCTTCTCCACAACCTTGGTAGAGCACTGGCAAGGGAATTCAGGGCCTGAGGGACTATGAAGCATAGAAGGGACTGATTCCTGGTGTCGGGTGTGTGTGGGTGTCGTAGGAGTCAGGCTAGCTCCGGTGTATGTGTCATTAGCTCTTCCATGAGCTCACCATATTAGCATTTAGCTTCTCCCAACTACTCGATAACCTGATAAACCCTACTGCGTAGGCTTGGCTAATTTGTGTACCTTAGCTATGTGTAAGCCTGCTTAGTCCCTTATTCCTTGGGGAATCATGCCCAGCTCGGGGGTGGCGGTGTTGCTGAGAGATTGATGAGCATGCTGGCCTATGGTTGGGTCGAACATTGCAGTGACGTAGTTGGTTGCGGGACGACTTCTTTATAAGATGAGTATTCTTGACCATTTCATCTCTGCAATTATATTTATTGTTAATGAATTATAATGAACATGTTGTATGCATAATGAATGTGTGTTTGCTTTCACTGTGTATGTGAATGATTATGTCTTAAGCATTTGACATTCAAGCATTTCAGTTTTATGTATGTTCATCTTCATGGGGTTAGTTTCCCGGATGTTTGATAGTTTGGTAGTGTCCTCTTCACCGGTCAGAGGGTTGGGGAAATTACACCAACAAAAAATTATCTATATAGATGTATCAAGACTACAAAGATAAAACCTCGTACATGTGCTCTTCATCCTTGCAAATATGTCTATCTCTCTCTCCTATGCACTATACATAAGTGAGTGTGTGTGTTCAAATGAGGAACATGCCTCCTCTATTTATACTCTTTCTTACAATTGATGTTTTCCCTAACAAGTCGGCCTCAACAAACTTATTGGGTCGAATCGACCTATGAAGTCACACAACAATATTATATTATATTCGGGAGGGTTCTATTGACTCAACTTACAATGGAGGTTTTACCTCATGACTCTTTGATGACAAAATACAAAAGTAACATCCCAATGGAGGAATAACACATCTCCCACTGGTTACATAAGTAAAATACATTTAGAATATTCTTTGAAGTTACAATATTTCAACACTCCTCCTTAACGAGAAGAGTATTCTACTAAAAACAAAAACATAAACTATAGGAACACAGAGATAGAGAATCTGCAACAAAATAATTTAGATACATCTATACATCATTGAAATTTTTCAACAATAATCAACAACTGGAATAGTTACTAAACATATTCAACATCTTCAATACTAGAACATCATATTCTACATTATTGATTCTTCATCTTTGATGTTCATCTTCTACAACACCCGATCACTTAATCCTTTGTGGTACTCGATCACTCAATCCTTTGCAGCAATCGATCATTTGATCCTTTGCAACACTCGATCACTCTCTCTACATCATCATCTGCATCCATACTTGTTTTTTTATCGACACTTTCATCGTCTGCATCCACACTTGATCTTTCGATCAACAATATCATCAAAAACATCATAACCCACAACACAGATGATCCAATTAAGGGATGATCACTCCCTATCACTTTTGGACAGATTGTAACGAACATAAAATATATAAATATTAAAAATAATATTAATAGATGAATATTAATTATTAATTAATATTCATCTATTAATATTATTTTTAATATTTATATATTTTATGTTCGTTACATAGAGGTCCAAGGACAATGCATTACTGACCCACTTACAGGATGGTCCATCTCTTTCACTTTAAGACATAAGTCCAAGGATGATGAAATCATGAGCCATGACTTACAAGATGGTCAATCCCTCTCACTTTAGGACATACGCACAAGGATGATTCAATCCCAAGCCACTTACGGGATGGTCAATTCCTCTCACTTTAGGACATAAGTCCAAGTATGATACAATCTCGGGCCACTTACGGGATGGTCAATCCCTCTCACTTTATGAAATAAGTCCAAGGATGATGCAATCCTGAGCCACTTACTAGATGGTCAATCTCTCTCACTTTATGACATAATTCATGTGGTGATGCAATCTTGAGCCACTTACGAGATGGTCAATCCCTCTCACTTTAGGACATAAGTCTAGGGATGATGGAATCATGAGCCGCTTACAGGATGGTCAATCCCTCTCACTTTAGGACATAAGTCCAAGGATGATGCAATCCCAAAGCACTTACAGGATGGTCAATACCTCTCACTTTAGGGAATAAGTCCAAGGATGATGCAATCCTGATCCAGTTATGAGATGATCAATCCCTATCACACTAGGACACAAGTCCAAGGATGATGTGATTCTCATATTTCATGGAGAGAAAAGTCTACAGATCACTTTAGGACTAATTTCCATGGATTATATAATCACACTACTACATCATCACCCTACTCCTCATTTCTAGGAGGGTCCCAATCATCAACATACTCCCCCTTTCTGAGGAGGTTCCACATCATTAGCTTGCTCCCCCTTTTTTAGGAGGATCCACATCATCAACCTATTCCCCCTTTCCAAGGAGGGTCCACATCACCATTGCTCCTTGTGAGGAAAGTCTATAACATCATCATCACTCTTCCTCCTTTAAAGGAAGGTCTTTTTGGACTAGACCAATCTTGTCATGGAAATATTCAAAATTTACTTGAGACAGAGGCTTGGTAAACACATCAACAAATTGCTCATCAGTGCTCACATACTGGATCTTTATAGCTCCCTTTGGTACCATGTCCCATATATAAAAATACTGAATTTCTATATGCTTTGACTTATCATGGAACATCGAGTTCTCTGTCATCTTTATACAACTATGGTTGTCACATAGAATCACTGTGGTATCCAAATCTAGGTCAAATAAAACTGACATCAACTTCTAAAGCCATATGGCTTCACAATTAGTAGAACAAGCTCCTATATACTTTGCTTCTACCATACTGAGCACAAAACTGGACTGCTTCCTGCTAAACCATGAGACCATGTAGGATCCCAAACAATATTATCCATTTGAGGTGCTCTTCCTGTCAGAGGTACTTCCTACCCAATCTGCATCTGTATAACCATATAGTTTATAGTCATGATCTCTATCATATTATAGTCCAAATTCTATCATATCTTTTAGGTACCTTATTACATGCTTTGCAGCTATCAGGTGAACACGTCTAATTTTAACTAGAGACTGACTCAGGTTTTTCATAGCAAAGCATATATCTAGCCTGCTATTCGTCAGATACATAAATGACCCAATAATATGTCTATACTGAGTCACATCTACTAACTATGATGATTCAATAGAGAGAAATTTCAGGTTGGTATCCATGGGTGTGGCAATGGATTTACAATACAACATATCAAATCTTTTTAAAATTTCCACAACATACTTTCCTTTGTCGAGAAAGATTCCTTCTAGCCTCTGCCATGCTTCCAGGCCTACTAAAATAGTGCATCAATACAAGATATTTCATCTTGAATTCTTCAATGATATTCCTCTTGCATTCTACAATATATTTCTCATTCCCTATTAGAAACAAATCATCCACATACGTTAATAGTACGATAGGTTCATCACCCATAACCTTAAAGTAAAGTTTAGGGTAATCTTTACTTTCGGTAAATACCAAGCTCTTTAAGAAGCTATCTATTCTTCCTTACCACGCTCTAGGATATTGCTTAAATATATACATATATTTCTTCAACTTACTTATGTAAGTCTATCTATCCTCAACTTCAAATCCTTGTGGTTGTTCTATGTACACTTTTTCCTCAATTACACCATTCAGGAAGCCTGTATTTACAACCATCTAGTGTAGAATCCACTTCATCATGTATACAAGTGCCATTATGGTTCTGATGGAAGTGTACCTTTCTACTGGAACAAATGTCTCTTCATAATCAATTCCCTCTTTATGAGAGAATCCTCTACCCACAAACCTTTCTTTATATTTATCAATACTTCCATCAACTACATACCTTATCTTGTATATCCACTTGAAAGATACCACACTCTTTCACTCCAGTTTGGGAACTATATCCAAAAAATCATTCATCATTATTAATTGGTATTCTTCCATCATTGCTTCTACCCATTCTTTCTTCTGTACAACTTCTTCATAACTGGTAGGTTCTTGATCTACAAGATCGCACATCAAATCTACATAACTAGAGAATGAATTTGATCTTTGTCTTACTCTTGTGGAGCGTTCTGTAGCTCCATACTTTTCTTCTTCTTGTATGATTTCTCTTGCCCAATCATGTTTTCTCTTTCATGAAATGTTTATAGTATGAGGTTCTTGAAGTTCTAGCATATCATGGTCCTCTGAAGTCTCATTTTCATGGGAGGTTTTAGCTTCTTTATTTTAGGGAGGTACATCTTCTTCATATACTTCATGATGGAACTTTTTGGATCTCTTGAGAACTTCTTCTTCATCAAATGTTACATCCCTACTAATATCCATGTGATGGAATTTTGGGATGTATATTCTAAAGGCTTTGGAGACTTCACAATATCCAACAAATATTCCCTTCTTTCTTGAAGGGTCCAACTTGGTTCTCTTTCCTTTTGAAATGTGAATATCTGGACAACCAAATATTTTGAGATGTCTTACTTTAGGATTATTTCCTGTGAACATTTCTTCAAGAGTCTTGAATCCAAGGGCACTATGAGATAATATATTATGTACATTAACAACTGTTCTTGCTGCTTCAACCCATATATGCATGGGAAGATATTGATCATGTATCATTTTATTCATTGCTTCCATAATGGTCCTATTCTTTCTTTCTGCAACACCATTTTGTTGAGGATTGTAGGGAGTGGTTAGTTCCCTCTTGTTTCTAACTTATTGTAACACCCCGGTTTTGACCCCATTTGCATGATGTATATAATGTAATTAATCATGGTGAGGAGCTAAAGGAAAAATCCCCACCATCGATTTGGTTGTGTATGTTTCGACAATAGGGATAGTTTTCGATGGTATATCATGCTATCTGGCACATTATAGTTTGGCATCATGTAAATACACACATCAATTAAAATAAACCTACAGCTAGCTACGACGGTGCAACGTTAAAATGAAAAGGGCATGATTCCAAAGGATAAGGGTGGGGGGATGTCAAACCTTGGACTATGGGGGGGGGAATCCATGTGTTACCACCCTATTTGATTTTCCCATATTTCCTTGTCTCATCCAACCACTTTAATGTTTTGTTGAGTAGTTGAGGAAGTTATGGCTGGGAGTGGAGTGTGGCAGGATTGTCAGTCCTTGCCCACACGCACACTCCACTAGCAGGTTGAACTCACGTTGGCAAGGAACCCACCGCCATTCTCTCCAGGAGGCCATTCTCTCCATGGACAGTTCACTCTCACATAGGGACACATAGAAGGAGGTTGGTTAACCTCCCTCACGTATGGAGTCGGGGTTGGTTGACCATGGTTAACTACCATGGTCAAACTGTGAAGAATCGTTGTGGTTTTGTTTTGTTGTTGATGGGCTGTTGTTTTCTCTATTTTGTTGGCCGCGTCTTTTCCCCTCACGCTTAGATTGATGGAGAATCAATGCCTTTCGCATATCTGTCTGTGTAACTTTCTTCAACGATTGCATTGAGGAATTGTGTGCTGTGGGCTCTTGGATGTTGGAAGACTAATGATTTCCACATCTGCTGGCTGAGCTTTCCCTTGTCTGTGCTGGGATTTTTCCTTCTTCCCCAACTGTGGACTGTGTAAGGTTTCCATAGTTTTCATTGTGAATTGGGCTGTCAATCCACCCTGGTTTTGGGGTTGCTTCTTGGTTGCTAAGGTAGAAAATGTCTTTTGGGGATTGTTGTTGAGTTTTTTTGGCCATGCTAGGGCCAAGAACAACTCTGGAGTATGGTTGGATCTGAATGGTGTTTCATCTCTTATTTGGGATTGTCACCCGGTTGAATTTTCCTTCCTCATAGAGCTGTGAATGGGTTGTTTTGCTGTGGTGTGCAGTGGTTGGTATTCGGACTGTGGAGAGTGGGATTAGAGGCTGGGTATGCTTGAGGAAACTGGTGTTGAGGCCACCAACTTAGAATGTAGCCTTTCCTAGCTCCTTGACAGCCTGGGGATCCCTACTGTGTGGGTTTGGCTAATTGGCAGACCATGGCTATGCGTAAGCCTGCATTGACCCTTACTCCTTGAGGAATCATGCCCAGCTCGGGGGTGGCAGTGTTGTTGAGAGATTGATGATCACACTGGCCTATGGTTGGGTGGAACGTTGTAGCGACGTAGCTGGTTGTGGGGTGAATTCTTCATCAAAAGATAAGTACTCCTGACTGTTTCATCTCTGCATTTATATCTTCTGTTTCATGAGAAATGATGAACATGTTGAATGCTGGTTTGTGTATATGTTTGCTTCTGCTGAATGTTGAGGAACTGTGCATCTTTGCATGATGGATTATGCATCTAGTTATGTATTATGTATTATGTTTAAGCTTTTTAACTCAACATTTATCCTTGTTCATGTTCATGGGGCTGTCTGCTCGTTTGTTTGGTGTTAGTAGCGTCCTCTTCGTCGGTCAAAGGGTCGGGGACATTACACTTATTTTCAAAAGGACTCAAATTATTTTGAGGTATATTCTCCAACATTGTTTGTTTTGAGTGTCTTCATCCTTCTTTCTAAATGATTTTCTTTCAAGTATTTGAATTCCTTGAATTTTTCGAATACTTCATCCTTTGTTTTCAAGAAATATATCCAAGTCTTTCTTGAATAGTCATCAATAAATGAAATACAATATTCATAACCACTCAAATATGTAGAGGGAATTGTACCACATATTTCTGAGTGAATTGGTTCCAACGTACCTTTTTTCTTTGTTTCACTCTTCGAAAATGGATTCTTGATCTTCTTTCCTATTGCACATCCTTTGAAAGTGCATGGCATGAACGATATTCAAATATGGTAAAACTGTTACTACATTCATCACTTAGGTTAGTACCTTATAGTTGATGTGAGCAAGCCTCCTATGCCATATTTCACTTGGGCTAGTGGTCTCATGAACAAGGGTTGTTTCCGAATGTCCCTTGAGTTTATATTATCCTCCTTCTTCACAAGTGACAACTGCATCTTCAATTGATTTTCTTGTTGGCCACATAAGTACTTGTCCATCTATATAAGCAATTTTTTATCCGTTCTTATCTAAGGATGATATAGAAAGTAAATTCTTCTTCAAACTTGGTACATATAAGACTTCCTTCATTTTCATGGGGTTTTTAGAATCAAGCTTGTAGCTTGTTTCACCAATACCTTTGATAGGATATTGATAGTCATCCCCTAGTGATACTTTCTGTGGAGAGTTATTTTATTCAAGTTTTTATATATTCTTCTTTTGTCCTGTAATGTGTTTTGAAGCACCACTATAAATAAGCCAAGTATCTTCTCCAGATGTCACAAACCCAGAGAGTGAATATAATAATACATACTCTTATGTATCTTCTTCTTTTGCTTATTTTCTTCAGGGTCCTTCTTCTTACTCATCCTCATCTTCATCTAGATGTGCATGATGTATTTTTTTTATCTTATTCTTATAGTATTATTTCTTCGATGGACATTCTTTGGTAATCTGTCCTAATGCGTGACAATTGTAACATTGAAATTGGGAGTAGTCTTTCCTCTGACTATTTTCTCTTTTCCTTTGGAACCTATTGGGAGGTAGAGACTCTTATAAATTTCTCTTTTGAAGTTAGATTGTATTCTTCCTCTTTTGGCATGGGTGTCTAGGTATTTATCATCTTCTTTAAGTAAAGCTTCTCTATTGTCTACTCTAGCCTCCTCTTGGATGAAATCTTCCCATACAATGTCAAACTTCATGCTTTCTTTTCTGGCACACATAGCCTATATGAATTAATCCCAAGGTCTAGTAATACCATTGAGAGAATTCATAACTAGTTCATGTTCATTAAGGTATTCTCCAATGGCTTCTAGTTGCTCCTTAAACTAGGAAACCCTTGTGAAGTAGTCTTGAATGGATTATCCTTTACTCCTCTTGGTGCTTTTCAGTTGAGCTCCAAAATTCATATTTCTATTAATGCTCCTCCATACATTTTGGATAGGGCATCATAAATTTCCTTAGGATTCTCTTTGTATGACACTTGAGGAATCAAGTGATCTTTTATAGAATCAACAATGATCCTCATAGCCCTAATTAGGTCCTTCTTGTGCTTCTCCTTGGCTTCATCTTCTTCCAGTTCTCCAAATTCTACTTTGATGTATTTATCAAGACAATTATCTCTAAGAATGAGGTCAATCCTATATTTCCATATTTCTCGAAAGTTTTCTATTCCTTCCAACTTATCCTCAAGCTTAGTGCTTGGGGCCATCTTATCTAGAAGGTCACTAAAAAATGAAATTTCTCAAAATGAAAAACTGACCTTACCAGGAGATGCACTTGAATGAGGTGAGTTGATTGGTACACTTGATTTATGGAGATTCCAAATCTTCATCTTTAAAAATTTACTTGCAAGATTCTGATTTGTTGTTTCTATAGTTTTCTGGTCCAAAGCCAAACTAGGGTTTGAATTTCCCAGAGATCTACCCACTCAAAAAATTTGACCCAGGGCTCAATAGATGTACTCTAGGGAGGCACATCTTCCAATGCAATCAGATCTCCAAAATTTGAACTTTGACAAAAATCCTAATTTCTTGCTGAAGGGAGAAGAGAGAGAGTTTCACCTTGTGAAAGACATTTTAGTCATGCTACCTATGATACCATGTTAAGATTTCATATGATTAAAAATATATCATTAGTATTCAATTCAATTTCACAACAATAGCATATGCAGGATCACTGGAAGATACAAAATGACAAGATAGACACATATTTATCCTGGGAAACCCTAAAGGGGAAGAAAACCTAGGAAAAATTCCTCTATATAGATTTATCAAGAGTACAAAAATAAAACCACAAACAAGTTCTCCTCCTCTTTGCAGATCTCTCTCTTTCTCTCTCTCTCTCTCTCTCTCTCTCTCTCTCTCTCTCTCGTACGCGCTCTCTCTCTCTCCTATGCGCTATACACAAGAGAGTGTGCATGTTCAAATGAGGAACACACCTCCTCTATTTATACTCTTTCTTACACTTGAGTTTTTCTCTAACAATTCGGGCCCAACAAACTTACTATGCCAACTTCACCTAGGAAGACACAAAACAATATTATATTATATTCAAGCGGGTTCTATTGAACCGACTTACAATGAAGGATTTAACTCATGACCCTTTAATGAAAAAATGTAATAGTAACATCCTGATAGAGGAATACAACATATCTCATAGGTTACATCAGTAAAATAAATTTAGAATATTCTTTGAAGTTACAATATTTCAACAAAAGTATTGTAACATTAGAATATATTCCATATGTATTGATTGTATTCCTCCTTCAAGAGATGAGTTTGGTCATGCAAGAGTCATTGAAAGAATCAATGTAAACCTCCAGATGTAATTCGGGTCAATAGTACCCAAGTGTCATTATAATAAATATTAGTTTTGGTGTCTTACTAGACAAGTCAGCCCTATCAGTCAAACAAGTCAGCCCTGCTAGGTTCTAGGTCAAGTCAAGAGAGAAATATAAACAGGGAGGCACCCCCCTCGGAATTGAAATTTGAAAGTATATGTAGATAACCATTTGATAGATAATAATGGACACCTATTTTTATGATATTTGCTGCTATTTTGGCCCTTGTTCAAGGTTGGTCAAAGCAAGGTTGAAAGGATGCACTTTTGTCAACTTTCTCGGAATTGAGGTTTGAAAGTGGATTTAGGTACACATTTGAGAGATAAGCATGGATACCTATTTTTTTGAGATTTGGATCTATTTTGACCCTCATTCAAGGTTTTTCAAGTTGAAAATATGCACTTTTGTCGACTTTCTCAGAATTGAGTTTTGAAAGTGGAGTTAGGTACCCATTTGAGAGATTAGCATGGACACCTATTTTCGTATGCTTTCTAGATATAATTAGTATTCAATTCAACTTAACAACAATAACATATATAGGATCACTAAAATAAACACAGTTACAAGATATACACAATTTATTTTTGGGAAAGCCTCAAGGGGAAGAAAACCCAACAAAACTTCCTCTAAATAGATGTATCAAGAGTACAAATATAAAACCTAAAACATGTGCTTTTCCTCCTTTCAGATGTGTGCCTCTCTCTCATATGCACTATGCATAAGTTTGTGTGTGTGTTAAAATGAGGAACACAACTCCTCTATTTATACTCTTTCTTACAATTTATTTTTTCCCTAACAGGTCAGACCCAACAAAGTTACCGGGCCACCTTCACCTATGAAGTCACAAAACAATATTATATTATATTCATGAGGGTTATATTGACCAGAATTACAACAAAGGTTTTACCTCATGACTCTTTTATGACCAAATATAATAGTGTAGAAATTGAACCCAAGAGATAGAACAATTACACTCACAAAATTGCTAATCAAACATGAAAAATTCACACCAAAGGAAACTGAAATTGGAGCATAACACTAATATGTATTCAATAAGTGTAAAATATCCAACCTCATCAAGTAATAGGCTGCTGCAATATATCATTACATGATATAATTGAATGCATAAATATTCCATTCGAAATAGTAAAAAAGTAGGCTTACTAAATCTAGTCAAATCCCCCATAGGTGCATAAAGCAGTTTCCAAATCTATGAAGATGCTCATGAATTTGCTAAGTCAAGTGGGAAAGCTAAAGAGGGATGGAAATAAAACTCATACATGCTTTTATTTGTAGAAAAGGAGGGAGTATATGTGGGAAAAAAACAAATCAACTACACCTAGTCTAGCTTTTCCTTTTGCCTTAAATCAGAATAAAACAAGGCAACTTTTTAGAAAAAGTAGATATGTGCATTGCAGGATTTGGAATAAAGCATACATGCTAAATTGGTTTTCCAGGATTTTTCCCAAGTGCTCCATGACTCAATTTTAGCATGTGTTGACTTCTAGGACTTGTAGAAGGAAACTAGCATAGAATGGAATCTAAGAAACTAGGTAATCAGACAAAAATAATTAAAATTAATGTCTAAGGTAGGTAACTATGGGTTGATTATTCTAACACCCCCCCTTAAGCCTAACTTTATGAGTAAATATCAGAAAAATATATGGCCTAGCAAAAATTCTTAATCACCCTTTACATATTGCTTGTCCATACAACCAAGGAAAGAGGCAAAAACCTAGTGGGAAAATCCTCCCTTAAACATGGATAGGAAAAAAAAAAAATTGGAAATCTTGCCATCAATCATGCTTCACAGTATGATCAGCAATACCCAGCAGTGATTTGATATTGCTGAAGGTATTCTCACAAAAAACTTTGGTGAAGATGTCTGCTACTTGTTCTGAAGATGCACATAAGAGTAAATCAATGGTGCCATCATGCACAAGCTGTCTGATGTAGTGCATATGGATATCAATGTGCTTGGTTTGCTGTCTCTGAACTAGATCTTTGCAGATTCAAATGGTGCTCTGATTATCACAGTAGATGATAGTTGCAAACTATGATTCGAAACCACATTCTCCAAGTATCCCTTGCAACCACACACATTGAGTTGTTGCATTTACAACTCCTCTATACTGCTTCTATAGATGAGAGTGCTATGGAACTCTACTTCTTGCTTGACCAGCTGATTGGTACTTCTTCAAGCATGAACACATATCCTAATGTATACTTTCAATCTGTGTTGTCACCTACTCAATCAATGTCAGTAAACCTAATCAAATCAAGATTAGATTTTTCTTTTTAGAATATCCCATGAGTTCTTATTCCTTGGATAAAGTTTAGGATCCTTTTGGTTGATCTCCAGTGGATATAATGAGGCTGATACATGTATCTTGAAGCCGCACTAACTGCATAAGATATATCAGGTCAAGTGTGTGTAAGATAAAGAAAACACCCAATCAACTACTTATACAGTGTATTATTTACCATAGGAGAAGAACCTGCTTCTCCTAGCTTAACTCCTGAAAGGAAGGGAGTCTTGCTTGGATTGCAATATTTCATGTTGAACTTGTTTAGAAAATCCAAAGCATACTTGGAATGATATACTTTTATTCCAAGTTGGGATTAATCAATTTCGAGACCCAAGAATTGGCTCAACAATCCCAAATCTATCATAGAAAATGCACGGTTCATTGCATCCTTCAAGGAGGCAATCTCTTTCTTTGAACTTCCTGTAATCATAAGGTCATCCACATACAAGACAATAATCATCAAATAACCATGAATCAGCTTCAAATAGACATTAGGATCATATTTGCATCAAACAAAATGCAGTGATAGCAAAAAGCCATCAATCTTGGCGTACTAAGCCCTGGGGGCTTGCTTGAGCCCATACAATGGTTTATTTAACCTGCACACTAAAGTTGGATTAGAAAAAAACCCTTCAGGTTTCTGCATGTAAATCTCTTGAGTGAGATCTCCATTTAGGAAAGCACACTTTACATCCATCTGATGTACCTCCCATTGCTTCGAAGCTGCAATGGCTAGATCTAGCCTTATGGAGTCCATCATTTCCACTAGTGAAAAGGTTTCCTTGTAGTCAATACCATGTACTTGTGAGTATAACTTAGCTACCAATATTTTTTTATATTTCAAAGGTGAACCATCAGCAGCAAACTTAGTCTTGAAAAGCCACTTACATTGAACTAGCTTCCTCCCTAGGGGAAGATCAACCAATTCCTAAGTGTTGTTCTTCTGGAGCGAGCTGAATTCTTCTTTCATGGATGTTTGCCATCTTGGATCATGTGCTACATATTCACATGTCTGTATATCTGATTCAACCATCATATAGCACTTTTCAGCAAATAGAGGATCTTTCACACAAAGGGCACTCTCAAATTGAGATCTAGTCCTCCTAGTGTCACTAGGATTTCCAGCTAGTTCCCCAGCTGCATGAATGGTATTTGCTGCCCATTTTCATATTGTAGGACTGTTAGGATCTGAAATCAAATCATAATTATTAGACATATCAGAATCATCAAACTCATTAGTCTCTTTACTTACAATCAATGGATCTGGTGGTGAAGAAGAGTCTCCAACTTCAACTGCTACTAAAGGCTCTTCTTGGAACTGAACACTTAATTAAATGAAATATTTGTTAGTTCTCAAGTTGATCAGCTTGTACCCTTTTGAATCTTCATAATACCCAACAAATAGGCACTCTTGGATTTGGGGATGCGAATCCTTCCTCTTTTCAGTTGGAATTCTAGCCCAAGCCTTTGAGCCAAAAATCCTGAAATGGGTCACATCTGGCTTGTGCCCACTCTAAGATTTGAAAGGATTCATATGATCAAGATTCTTGTGAGGGACCCTATTCTATATTTATGATGCATAGTTTATAGCCTCGACCCAAAACTTTGGTGGCAAATTCTTAGCCTCCATCATGCAAGTTGCCATCTCCTTCAGTGATTTTTTCTTTCTCTTAGAAACACCATTTTGTTGTGGTGTGTAAGGGATTGAATGTTGCATATGAATACCTGCATATTCACACTACTAAATGAACTCAGACTTGACATACTCACCACCATTTTCATATATTAGGATCTTGAGTTTCCTCCTAGACTAGTTTTCAGCCTAGGCTCTAAAGACTTTGAAGAGGTCAAAAACTTCAAACTTATGCTATAGGAAGTAAACCAAACAATACCTAGAAAATTCATCTATAAAAGTCAGTGCATATTTTTCTTGACTCATGGACATATGAGGGAATGGACCAGTAATGTCACTATGGATCAGCTCAAAAGGTGCAGAGGTTCTCTCATGACTAGCTTTCTCATACTTGTGCTCTGGGTTTTTTCCTATGATACAACCTTGATATACTCCCTTAGAAAACTTGATCTTTGGTAAACCTATGACCATATGTTTTTTTACTCAAATCATAAAGATACTTGTAGTTAATATGGCCAAATATTGCTTGCTTCATTAGCATGAATCAGTAGAGCAGAGGGGTTTCAGTAGGGTAGAAAATGGGAAAACTTGTATACCTTAGAAGTGTGATCTACAACACCTTTAGCTATGAATTTACCATTCGAAATATTAGTGATTTCAACATCATAAAGGGAAAAGATGACCTTCTTTGGAGACCTAGTATGAGTCATATGATACACTGACAAGATATTAGAGGAAGGACCTGAAACATACAACATATTATTGAACTTACCATGGTCAAGATCAATTATTCCCTTCCCCAAACTGTCAGTGAGAGAGTCATCTCCCAAAACTATTGGTTGACCTTTTGACATGTCAAGAGAGGAGAATGTCTCTTTTGTCAAAACCATATTTCTAGAAGCTTCAAAGTCTATGATGAAGCTAGGTGAGCTTGATGTGCCAACAACCAAGGCATGTACTCTCTCTCTCAGTCCTCTGAATTTGATCCTCCTTCCCTCTTCTTTGAGCAATCAGGAAGGGAGATGTTATTCTTCTCCAGGAGTTGGTCAACATGTAAATTTGCTTCTTCATACAAGATCTCTCAGGATGATAGCATTTACTACAGTATGCGCACTTGCTCATTTCTCCTTTGTTCTTCTTCTTCTGGGAGTTCTTCTTGGAACCTTGGGGCTCCTCTTGAGACTTCTTCTTGTCTCTCTTTTTCTCAGGTGGCTTTTTATATTTTTTTCTTGCTTCTTGAATCCACCCTTGAATCTCCAGCAACTAAATCTTGGTGTTTGGAAGGTTTGATGGTGCCCATCATCACCAACTTATCTTGCTCCTGTGTGAGGGATTCCATGAACTCTGCAAGCTTAGGCATATTCTAGGCTTGAGCTGTCAACTTTGTGGCATGGAAAGTCGAAAAAAACACTGAATAGTCAGGACCAATGTTAGAGAGTATGGCCAAAACTAGTTTCTCTTCCTTCTTTTCGATCGCACACTCTTTTAACTTCAAAACAAGGGCCTTAAACATGGAAAAGTAGAGTTGTAATGGTTCGAAGCTACTAGGACTCAAGGAGATCAGCTCATTCTCGATTTGATGTCCTCTCATCTCATCTATATTTCCAAAAATATCTTCTAGGTTCTCCCACACTTCATTATTCTATGTCAATCCATCAAGATGGAAGAGGAGTTCTCTTGAAATGCTCAGACACAAAAGACCATAGGCCTCATCCCTCCTGTTGTGCCATTTAATTTTCTCTACAGCTGCATTGGGATCTTCCCTAGTTAACATAGTCAACTTGTAGATACCTTTCTCTCTCAACAATATCTCCATCCCAACTTTCCACTCAAAGAAATTGAATGGATTCAAGATGATCTTCTGAGATTGGTCCATAGCTCAGAAACTGTGCCCTCCAGTCCGCAGAATGCACTCCCAATCAAGATGTCGAACCTGCAATAGCAATAAGGAAGGATATAAATCGATCCAAAAATTCTTTTATACCATGTGGAAATTGAACCCAAGAGATAGAACAATTACACTCACAAAATTGCTAATCAAACATGCAAAATTCACACCAAAGGAGACTGAAATTGGAGAATAACACTAATCTGTATTCAATAAGTGTACAATATCCAACCTTTTGAAGTAATATGCTGCTGCAATATATCATTACATGAGAGAATCAAATGGATAAATATGCCATTCAAAATAGTCAAAAAGTAGGCTTACTAAATCTAGTCAAATCCCCCATAGGTGCATAAAGCAGTTTCCAAATCTATGAAGATGCTCATGAATTTTATAAGTCAAGTGGGAAAGCTAAAGAGGGATGGAAAGACAACTCATACATGCTTTTATTTGGAGAAAAGGAGGGAGGATGATGTGGGAAAAGAACAAGTCAACTACACCCAGTCTAGCTTTTCCTTTTGCCTTAAATCAGAATAAAACAAGGCAGCTTTTCAGAAAAAGCAGATATACACTTTGGGAAAAAAAAAGTCAACTACACCCAGTCTAGTTTTTCCTTTTTCCTTAAATCAGAATAAAACAAGGCAGCTTTTCAAAAAAAGCAGATATAATTCAAGTGGGAAAGCTAAAGAGGGATGGAAAGACAACTCATACATGCTTTTATTTGGAGAAAAGGAGGGAGGATGATGTGGGAAAAAAACAAGTCAACTACACCTAGTCTAGCTTTTCCTTTTGCCTTAAATCAGAATAAAACAAGGCAGCTTTTCAGAAAAAGCAGATATACACTTTGGAGGATCTGGAATAAACTAGACATTCTAAATTGGGTTTCTAGGATGTTTCCCAAGCGCTCCATGACTCAATTTTAGCAGGTGTTGACTTCTAGGACTTGTAGAAGGCAACTAGCATAAAATGGAATCTAGGAAACTAGGTAATAAGACAAAAATAATTGAAATTAATGTTTAAGGTAGGTAACTATGGGTTGATTATTCTAACAAATATTAACATCCCGATGGAGGAATAAAACATCTCCCACAAGTTGTACTAGTAAAATACATTTAGAATATTCTTTGAAGTTACAATATTTCAAGACTACTTAATGATAAGAGTATCCTACTGAAAACAACAACATCAATTGTAGGAGCATGAAGAGAGAGAGCATCTACAACAACATAAAGGATATACATCTATACATCATTAAAAAATTTCAACAATCATCAACAACTAGAAAAATTAATGAACATATTCAACATCTTCAGTACTAAAACATGATCTTCTGCATCACTGAGTCTTCATCTTCTGCAACACTCGATAACTCAATCCTTTGTAGAACTCAATCACTCTATCCTTTGCAACACTCGATCACTTGAACCTTTGCAACACTCGATCACTCGATCCTTTGCAACACTAGATCACTCTCTACATCATCATTTGCATCCTTTATTTTTCAATCAACACTTTCATTATCTGCATCCCTACTTGATCTTTCGATAAAAAATATCATTAGAAGCATCATAAATTACAGTGCACATGATCCAATTATGATATGATCAATCCTTATCACTTCTATACATGGGTCAAAAGATGATGCAATACTAACTCACTTACGGGATGGTTAATCCCTTTCACTTTAAGACATAATTCCAATGATGATGAAATCCTAAGCCACTTATGGGATGGTCAATCCCTCTAACTTTAGGACATAATTCCAAGGATGATGCGATCCCAAGCCACTTATAGGATGGTCAAACCCTCTCACTTTAGGACATAAGTTCAAGAATGATAAAATCCCAAGCCACTTACGGGATGGTCAATCTCTCTCAGTTTAGGACATAAGTCCAAAGATGATGCAATCCTGAGCCACATACATGATGTTCAATCCCTCTCACTTTAGGACATAAGCCTGGGGATGATGTAATCCTGAAATAATTACAAGATGGTCAATCCCTCTCACTTTAGGACATAAGTCCAGGGATGATGCAATTCTAAGCCACTTATGGGATGGTCAATCCCTCTCACCTTAGGACATAAGCCCAAGGATGATGCAATCCTGATCCACTTAAGGGATGGTCAATCCCTCTCACTTTAGGGCATAAGTTCAAGGATGATGCAATCTTGATCCACTTACAGGATGGTCAATCCCTATTAAATTAGGACACAAGTCCAAGGATAATGCAATCCTCATCTTTCATGGAGATAAAATTCTATGGATCACTTTAGGACTGATGTCCATAGATGATACAATCCCACTGCAACATCATCATTGTAATACCCCTTTTGAGGAGGGTCCACATCATCAACCTGTTCCTCCTTTTCAAGGAGGGTCCACATCATCAACCTTCTCCCCCTTTCCTAGGAGGGTCCACATCATCATTCCTCCTTACAAGGAAAGTCTGTAACCTCATCATCACTCTTCCTCCATTTGAGGAAGGTATTTTTGGACTAGACCAATATTTTCATGGAAGTATTCAAACTTTAATAGAGACATAGAATTGGTCAACACATCAACAACTTGCTCATTTGGTACTCACATACTAGATCTTTATATCTCCCTTTTGTACCATGTCCCAAATATAAAAATACCAGATTTCTATGTGCTTTGACTTATCATGGAACACTGGGTTCTCCATCATCTTTATACAACTCTGGTTGTCACAAAATCACTATGGTATCCAAGTCCAAGTTAAATAGAACTGAAATCAACTTCTGAAGCCATATGGCTTCACAACTAACATAACAAGCTGCTATATACGTTACTTCAACCATGTTGAGCGAAACAGTGTACTGCTTCCAGTTAAACTGTGAGATCATGGAGGATCCTAGAAAATAATATCCACCTTAGGTGCTCTTCCTGTCTAAGGTACTTCTAGCCCAATATGCATATGTATAACCATACAATTTGTAGTCATGATCTCCATCATAGTATAGTCCAAAGTCTATCGTACCTTTTAGGTACCTCATCACATGATTTGAAGTTATCATGTGAAGACTTCCGAGTTTAACTAGATATTGACTCAGGGTGTTCAAAATAAAGCATATATCTATCTTGGTATTCATCAAATACATCAATGACCCAATAATATGTCTATACCGAGTCACATATACTAACTCTGATGATTGATTAGACAAAAATTTTAGGTTGGTATCCATGGGTGTGGCCATGGCTTTACAATCCAACATATCAAATATTTTTAAAATTTCCACAACATACTTTCCTTGGTTGAGAAAGATTCCTTCTGGCCTTTTCCATACTTCCAGAAGTATAAAATAGTGCATGAATCCAAGATCTTTCATCTTGAATTATTCAACGAGCTTCCTTTTGCATTCTACAATCTATTTCTCATTCCCCGTCAGAAACAAATCACCCACATACAAAAATAGTATGATACGTCCATCATCCATAACCTTAAAGTAAAGGTTAGGGTCAACTTTACTTTTGGTAAAGCCAAAGCTCATCAAGAAGATATATATTCTTTCATACCAATCTCTAGGATCTTACTTCATTCCATACAGATATTTCTTCAACTTACATATGTAACTTCATCTATCCTCGACTTCAAATCCTTGTGGTTGTTCTATGTACACTTTTTCTTCAATTACACCATTCAGGAAGGTTTTATTTACATCCATCTAGTGTAGACTCCACTTCATTATGGATGCAAGTGCCATGATGGTTCTAATGGAAGTGTACCTTGCTAGTGGTGCAAATGTCTCTTCATAATCAATTCCCTATTTATGAGACAATCCTCTAGCCACAAACCTTGCTTTATATTTATCAATACATCCATCAACTGCATGCCTTATCTTATGATCCACTTGAAAGACACCACACTCTTGCCCTCAGGTTTGTGAACTATATCCCAAACATCATTCTTCATTATTAATTGATATTCTACCATCATTGCTTCTATGCGAGTCTTTCTTATGTACAACTTCTTCATAATTGGTAGGTTCTTGATCTACACGATTGCACATCAAAGCTGCATAACTGGAGAATGGATTTGATCTATTGCTTACGCTTATGGAGCCTTCTGGAGCTCCATACTTTTCTGCTTCTTGTATGATTTCTCTTACCCAAACATGTTTTCTCTTTCATGATGTGTTTATAGTAGGAGGTTCTTAAGGTTCTAGCATATCATGGTCCTATGAAGTCTCATTTTCAAGGGAGGTTTTAGATTCTATAGTTCTGGGAGGTATATATTCTTCATATACTTCTTCATGCTGGCACTTTATGTATCTATTGAGAGCTGCTTCTTCATCAAATGTTACATCCCTACTAATGTCCATGTGGTGGAATCCTGGATGTATATTCTAAAGGATTTGGATACTTCACAGTATCCAACAAATATTCCCTTCTTTCTGGAAGCATCCTACTTGGTTCTCTTTTCTTTTGGAATGTGAATATATACTGGACAACCAAATATTTTGAGATGGCTTGATCATGTATCATTGTCTTCACTGCTGCCATAATGGTCCTATTCTTTCTTTCCGCAACACTATTTTTTTGAGGGTTGTAAGGAGTGGTTAGTTTCATATTGATTCTAGATTCTTTGCAAAGGGGCTCAAATTATTTTTAGGTATATTCTCCACCATTTTCTTTTTTGAGTGTATTGATCCTTCTTTCTAAATGATTTTCTATTAAGGATTTGAATTCCTTGAATTTTCGGAATACTTCATTCTTTATTTTCAAGAAATATATCCAAGTCTTTATTGAATAGTCATCAATAAATGAAACATAATATGTATAACCACTCAAATATGTGGAGGGAATTGTAACACATATATCCAAGTGAATTAGTTCCAACGTACCTTTAGTCTTTGTTTCACTCTTTGAAAATGGATTCTTGATATTCTTTCCTCTTGCACATCCTTTGCAAGTTCCTTCATGATCGATCTTCAAATATTGTAAGCCTGTTACTACTTTTCTCACATAGGGTGGTACCTTATAGATGATGTGAGAAAGCCTCCTATGCCATAGTTCACTTGGGCTAGTGGTCTCATGAACAAGGGTTGTTTCTTAATGTCCCTTGAGTTTATATAATCCTTCTTCTTCACCAAAGACAACTGCATCTTCAATTGATTTTCCTTTGGGCCACATAAGTACTTGTCCATATATAAATGCAATTCTATATCCTTTCTTATCTAAGGATGAGATATAAAGTAAATTCTTCTTCAAACCTAGTACATATAAGACTTCATTTTCACGAGGCTTCTAGAATCAAGCTTGTAGCTTGCTTAACCAATACCTTTGATAGGATATTTATAGTCAATCTGCTAATGATACTTTATACAGAGAGTTGTTTTCTTCAAGTTTTGACAGAGTCTTCTTTTGTTCTGTAATATTTTTTGAAGCAACACTATCAATAATCCAAGAATATTCTCTAGGTGTCATAGACCCAAAGAGTGAAGAGAATAATACATACTCTTCTCCATCTTCTTATTTTGCTTGTTTTCTTCAGGTTCCTTCTTATTCTTCTTCATCCTCATCTTCATCTAGATGTGCATGATGTATTTTTTTTCTCTTATTCTCATATTATTTTTTCTACAATGGAAATTCTCTGGAAATGTTTCCTAATGTGTGATAACTGTAACATTGAAATTGGGAGTAGCCTTTCCTCTAACTATTTTCTCTTTTCCTTTGGAACCTCTTGCGAGGTCGATACTCCTTGTAACTTTCCATTTTAAAGTTAGATTGTATTATTCCTTTTTTGGTATGGGTGTCTATGTATTTATCATCTTATTTAGCTAAATATTCTCTATTGGCTACTCTAGCCTCCTCTTGCATGCAATATTCCCATACAATGTCAAACTCCATGATTTCTTTTGTGGCACACATAGTATGTATGAATGAATCCCAAGGTCTAGTGAGAACATTGAGAGAATTCATGACTAGTTCAACTTCATCAAGGGAGTCTCCAATGGCTTCTAGTTTCTCCTTAAACTGGGAAACCCTTGCAAAGTAAGCTTGACTCAGATTCTCCTTTACTCATCTTGGTGATTTTCAATTGATCTCTCAAATTCATCTTTCTATTGATGTTACTTCCTTCATACATTATGGATAGGGCATCATACACTTACTTAGGATTCTCTTTGGATGAAACTTGAGGAATCAAGTGATCTCTGATAGAATCAAAATGATCCTCATAGCCCTAATTAGGTCTTTCTTATGCTTCTCCTTAGCTTCATCTTCTTCCAGTTCTCCAACTTCTACTTTGATGTATTTATCAATATCATTCTCTCTAAGAATGAGGCCAATCCTATATTTCCATTCTCAAAAGTTTTCTATTCCTTCTAGCTTGTCATCAAAGCTTAGTGCTTGGGTCCATCGTATCCAAGAAGTCACTAAAAAATGAAATTTCTCAAAATGAAAAACTGACCTTACCAAGCAATGCACTTTACTGAGGTGAGTTTATTGGTACAATTGATTTTTTGAGATTCCAAGTATTCACCTTTCAAAATTGATTTGCAAGATTCTGATCTATAGTTTTTCGGTTCTCTAGTTTTCTGGTCCAAATCCAAACTAAGGTTTTGCTTTCCTAGATATCTACCCGCTCAAAATGTTTTATCTAGGGATCAATAGATGCACTCTAGGGAGGGGAAACTTCCTATCCAATCATAGCTTCAAAATTCCAACGTTGACAGAAATCCTAATTTGCAAGAGGGAGAGGAGAGAGAATTTCACCTTGTGAAAGACGTTCAATTCATGCGAGCTCTGATACCATGTTAATATTTCATATTCCTAGGTGAATTCTACCTAGACAGTTTATTGGGGCCGACTTGTCTAGTGCAATATTCAATTGACACATATGTATAAATAGAGGAGATGTGGTTCTTATTTGAACACATACGCACTCACTTGTGTAGCGCATAGGAGAGAGAGAGAGATAGAACAAAAGGAGGAGAAAACCTATTTTTGGGTTTGTCCTTTATACATCTTATATAGGGGAATTTTTTGCTGGGTTTTCTTCCCCATGAGGGTTTCCCAAGATAAATATTTGTGTTCTTTTGTGTGGTGTTCTTGTCTATCTTTCAGTGATGTTTTTCTTATGGTTATGTTGTTATGATGCTAAATGTTATAAGATATGATATAACCATCAAAACTTAACATGGTATCAGATCCACCCTGAAAGAAGTCATTATGCAGCCGAAACAGTTCTACAACTACAACTATTGAACATTAGGGTTTCATGCTTAAAAACCCTAAAATACTAAAACTAGTAGTTTCGGTAGACTAGCTATAGATCGAGATTGGAGAAGGCTCAGGAGCCAAAATTTTCTTAGGAAAAATATAAATTATTGATGTAACATGCATAAATGTTTCAGCCTCATATTCACTATATTCTAGGATATATGAATCCTCCAAGTCATGGTTCCAACCTCTCCTAGGATTCAACCCTAAACAGGACACCTAGGGAGAATTGCTATATCTCGGGCTACGAAGGTCCAAATGTGTCAGTTTTGAAAGATGTTCTATATAGGGAACATAATGTAGTTTCTAGGCTGAAATTTTAATACCCTGAAGGTAAAACAATGACACATGGAAGTCCATACATGTTCTCTATACTGAATAGTCCTTAAATAAGTCACCTTAGGAAAACTCACATAAGTCCCAATTGGTGAAACCATTTCTTTTATAACCTGCGATGTTGGAAAGAGGACAGATGAGGATACCTCAGTTCTAATTTTTGGACATATAGGAATAGTACTATAATATATACTACAGAAACAATATCAGGATATTATGTAGAAGAAATTTAAGAAAACTAGGGCATCAGATATTTTGCAATTCTGATCACAGTTTTGGGAAAATGAGTATATTGCTCAGCTCACCTTGAGGAGATGCATCTTTCTATCCAATAAGATCTAAAAGATAAAATATTTGAAAAATTAGGGTTTCTATGTCAAACCCTAGGCCCACCAGAAGCAACATTCCAGAAAAGATTTCAAGCAAACATGAGATTGAAGCAATCTCACTGGTCAAAGAAGAAGATGCAGATCTAGAAGGAGATGAAGACAAAGAAAAAAAAGATAAGTATTTGAATTTTATTTCTAGTATATGCTGTGTATTATGCATGATAGAATGTTTGCATTAATGACAGTATACTACTAATATGTATGTGATGGGTAAGTAGCCCATGGTGCTATAAAACTCTCCATTGCTAGTTATCTATAATGAAACCTCTTTGCTGACATATTGTATTAGTGCACAATCCCAATGATGTCATGGTAGAGAAGGAAGGAATTTATAAAGTTTCTATGAGATATGGATGAATTTTGTATTGGATAAACAATTGCATGATGCATAAGAATCTGTCATTATGCATATGTCCTATGAAATGGTTCTAACCATGTAACCAGTGCATTTGACTTGTAGGAAAGGTCATGTATAACCGCCTATAAGAAAACGAGGATGAGACTTGTTCTTAAGAACAAGTGATGAAAATTCAATATTCACTACAATAAATGTGAACCTGAATCTCCTAGGGTCATGGACACTGTGATGGAAGAAACAGATTTAGAGAGCGATATATCCACCTCGAGAGATGAAGACCATCTTGGGCATGAAAGATATTCCAAGATGAAGAAAAGTATGATGAGACTTCCAAACCTAAGTAAGATTCCTCTAACACACTCTAGTTGTGTGACACAGTTGGGAGACATCATTGATGCAAACCCTTCCAGCTATGGAAGAATCTATGATCAAAGAGTAACAGTTGATTACTGGGAATGATATCTAGGATATGATTCTAAGACATGAAGGGAAGTCTGTAGTTTCTTCCATATTGTACAAGAAAAAGTATACAAAGAAAGGTTCGTGGTTTGTCTTAGAAATAATAGACTATGGCATGACATACTCTATTGGATAGAAACACGTCTCCAGTAGAAGTATATATCGAGCAAAGAACCACCCGTATAGAATATTCTTTGTACGAGGTCACAAGGAACCCATAGATAAGAACATCCAAGAGCTTGACAGATCACCTAGTGTGATGAATATCGTAACCTTTGCTACAAGGTTGAATATGGAAACCTATGGAAGACAACAATCTCATGGTTCAGTGCAAGAGGAACTTTTCGATGAAGTTCAAGATGAAGGGATCTTGGTATTTAGTAACCTGAGATGGATACATAGTAGCAAAGGATGCTACATGTTACTCCAGTAAGGAACATTTTGATACATAGAGTGCAGAATGCAAAGGAAGGATGATGCTCTGATTCAAGGTGAGTGCCAATATAAGATCTCTGAGTTTGACATGGTACAATAGGATGGACAACTTCCACATGGACCAAGAATTTACCAAGAGTAAAATGGGTTTGAACCTTCAAGGTTGAATGCAGAAGACTGAGATATGTCAATGACCTCATAGAATGAACTCATGGTAGAAGCAGTGATGGAAGAATACTAGAATGATGTTTGGGATATAGTACCCAAACCATAAAGAAAGAGTGTGGTATCTTTCAAGTGTATCTAAAAGATAAAACATGTTTTTGATGGAAGGAAATATTTATGGTTAAAGGATTCTCTCAGAGAGAGGGAATTGATTATGAAGAGACACTTTCTCCAGGAAGTAAGGTGCACTTCCATCAGAACTATCATGGCACTTGCTTTCATGATGAAGTGGTATATACACCATATGGATATAAAGAAAATACTTACTTAATGGTGTGATTGAGGAAGAGGTTCACATCGAACAACCATAAGTATTTGAAGTTGAAAACAAAGTGAATCATGTATGATAGTTGAAAAAGACTCTGTATGGACTGAAGAAAGATCCTAGAGCTTGGTATGAAAGAATAGATAGCTTCTTGGAAAGCATGGACTTTACCAAGAATAAAGTTGATCCTAACCTTTACCTTAAGGTTGTGGATGATGAACTTGGCATACTATTGTTGTATGTGGATGATCTATTTTTGACTAGAAATGAGAAACATATCACATATTGCAAGAAGAAGCTAACTAAATAATTCAAGATGAAATATTTTGGATTGATGCATTATTTCCTCAGGATGGAAGTGTGGAAGAGCTCAGAAGGAATCTTTTCAAACCAGGGAAAGTATGTTGTGGAAATCTTAAAGAATATTTGACATGTTGGATTTTAAATCCATCGCCACACCCATGGATACCAACACGAAGTTATTGTCTGATGAGACATCAGAGATAGTGGAGATGACTCAGTACATACATATTATTTAGTTGTTGATGTATATGATGAACACAAGGTTAGATATATGCTTTGCTATGAACATCTTGAGTCAGTATCTAGTTAAACCTATATGGGTTCACCTGATAGTTGCAAAAAATGTGATGAGGTACCAAAAATGTATGATCGAATTGGGAATTTACTGTGGTAGAGATCATGACTACATATTATATGGATATATAGATTCATCTTGGATAGGAAGTGATGCAGACAGGAAGAACACCTCATGTGTATGTTATTGTCTGGGGTCTCATGGTTTAGTCCAGTATTGCTCTCAATACAGCTAAAGCAGAGTACCATGCAACTTTCTCTGCTATTTGGGAAGCCATATGGATTTAGAAAGGCGATCTCAATACTATTTGATATGGAGTTGGATACCATAGTGATTATTTGTGACAAACAGAATTGCATAACGATGACAAATAATCCTATGGGATATCATACTGAAGGGAGACATAAAACTCTAGTATGTGAGTACAGATGAGCAAGTTGCTGATGTGGTGACCAAGATTCCGTGAAAAGCTTGGTGTATTTTGAAAATAATTTGCTCACAAGGAGGAACAATGATGTTGATATTGAAGACTTTCCTCGCAAGGAGGAACAATGATGTTGATCTAAAACTTTTCCTCACAAGGAGGAACAATGGTGTTGATACTAAATAATTTCCTCACAAGGAGGAACAATGATGTTGATACTAAATAATTTCCTCACAAGGAGGAAAATTGATGATGATATAGATCCTCCCTTGCATGGAGGAACGATGAATATATGGACCCTTCTTGGAAAGGAGAAATAGGTCGAATATATTGAATCTCTTTGAAAAAGGAAGAACACGTAAAATATATGGACTTTCTTTAGAAAGGAAGAACAAGTCAAAGATATGGACTTTATTCAGAAAGGAAGAACAAGTCAAAGATATGGACTTTCTTCAGAAAGGAAGAACAAGTCGAAGATGTGGAATTTATTCAGAATGGAGGAACAAGTCGAAGACATGGACTATCCTCTAAAAGGAAGAATAGGTCAAGACTATGAACCCTCCTCAAACAAAGGGGGAGCAGGTTGATAATATCGATCCTCATAGAAAATGGGGAGTGATGATGAGGTTGACATCGATGATGGGATAACAATGATGTTCTAGAATGAAAGAGGCCAAGTGCACCTGAATATACTAACAAGGTTTGAAATTTATTTGTGGATGATAGTATCCTATCTTGAGGATGGAAGGTATAACACTCTGTTCATGAGATTGATCCTTACTAGGTAAGAATGGCCTTGTAGATATTACTCTCGCATGGAGAGTACCCACATTCACCTATGTACGATAGTATCCTCTCTTGAGGATGGTAGGTATAACACTATGTTCATGAGAGTGGTCCTTAATATCTAAGGATGGCCCTGTAGATGTTACTCTCATATGAAGAGTACCCAGATTCAATTGTGGATATCATAGAATAACACTCACTCGGGAGTGGTCCTAAACTGTGTGGTATGGATGCTCTGCAATGAGTCCTCATGGATGGCAGGACTGAAATTTTGTATGCAGTTGAGATCTGATCCGCACAAAATGCTCTTGTATGGAGAGTATGCCTACATTTATATGTAGATACCATAGAATAACACTTGCTTGGGAGTGGTCCTAACCTGTGTGGTATGGATTCCCTATGATGATTCCTCGCGGATGTTGTATTATAACACTCAGTTGGGAGTGGTCCTAACCTGTGTGATATGGATTTTCTATGTTGGGACAACATTTTGAGTTCGATCGATATCTTCTCTGTAGAAAATACTCTTACATGGTAGAGTATACCTGCACATGAGTGTAGATACCGTTGTATAACACTCACCTTGAGTGGTACTAACATGTGACATGGTATGGATGTTTTACATTGGGCTAACATTTTGAATGCAGCCAAGATCTTCTCTGTAGACAATACTCTTACATGGTATAGTATACCTACACGTGACTGTAGATTCCGTAGTATAAAATTTACTTGGGAGTGGTCCTAACCTGTGTGGTGTGGATGTTCTACATTGGGACAACATTTTGAATGCGGTCGAGATTTTCTATGTAAACAATACTCTTACATGGTAGAGTATACCTACACATGAGTGTAGATACCGTAGTACAACACTCACTTGTGAGTGGTCTTAACTTGTGTGGTATGTATGGTCTATGATGAGTCCTCATGGGCGATAGGGTCAACAATGGCTGCAATCAAGATATACATTTAGTTGTAGATGATTCAGTTGATCGATTTCATGGATCATGTTGGACAAGGGTTGCATCTTCCTTGGGATTATGTCCTAAGCTAATCGGGATTAATTATCTTGCAAATAGATCATGTGTACTGCAGGTAGCATGGAGATGAAGGATCAAGTAGATTGAAGTACAATAGCGAAGGGTCAAGTAGATCAAAGTGTTGCTGCAAAGGATCAAGAAAGATCGAAGTGCTTCTGCAAAGGAATGAAAGGATTGAAGTACTGCTACAAAAGGATCAAAGTGCTGCTATAAGGGATCAAGAAGATCCGAAGGCTGATGTATAAGATCAAAGTGCTGCTACAAATGATCAATAATATTGAAGTGCTGCTACAAAGGATCGAGAATATCGAAGTGCTACTGCAAAGGATTGAGAATATCGAAGTGTTTCTACAAAGGATCGAGAAGATCCAAGTGCCACTGCAAAGGATCTAGAAGATCAAAGTTCTACTGCAAAGGATCGAGAAGATTGAAGTGCTATTGCAAAGGATCGAAAGATCAAAGTGCTGCTGCAAAGGATTAGAAGACCGAAGTACTATTACAAAGAATCAGAAGATCGAAGTGATTCTATGAAGGATCTAAAGATCGAAGCACTGTTGCAAAAGGATCAAGTGATCATGTGATGCAGAAGATGAAGAGTAACTATTCCAATTACTGATTGTGAAAAATTCCTGTGATGTATAGATGTATTACCTCGATGTACTGTTGTAATTGTCTATTTTTTCTCCTATAGTATGTGATGATGTTTTCAGTAGAATAACCTTCTCATTAAGGGGGAGTGTTGAAATATTGTAACTTCAAAGGATATTCTAAATGTATTTTACTGATGTAATCCAAGGGAGATGTTTGTATTCCTCTGGCAAGGTGTTACTATTGTATTTGGTCATCATAGATTCATGAGATAAATCCTCCACATGTGTTGGGTCTTTAGTACCCTAATAAATAATATAATATGTTGTTTTTTAGCATTCCTAGGTGAAGTCGGCCTAGACAGTTTATTGGGGCTGACTTGTCTAGTGCAAAAGTCAATTGACACATATATATAAATAGAGGGAGTTGTGGTTCTTATTTGAACACAGACTCACTCACTTGTGTAGCGCATAGGAGAGATAGAGAGACAGAATAGAAGGAGGAAGAAACATGTTTTTGGGTTTGTCTTTTATACATCTTATACCAGAGGTATTTTTTGTTGGTTTTTCTTCCCCATGAGAGTTTCCTAAGATAAGTCTTTGTTTTCTTTTGGGTGGTTGTGCTTGTCTATATGTCAGTGATCTTTTTCTTATGGTTATGTTGTTATGATGCTAAATGTTATAAGATGTGATATAACCATGAAAAATTAAAACTTGGAAGGAAGCCTTGCATAAGAGACAAGTCAACTACTTTGGCAAGGTGAAGTTAACCAACAAAATAAGAAGGAAACAAAGAACAATAAGCTTCTAATTTCACACAAAGATCACTAACAGAGGGTGACCATAAACATAATCCACAAATCATGCTAAGCAAAGGGGGTGGGGGGGATGAGCAAAGAGAAAACCATAATGCTAGAAAAAGAGATGAAACGTAGATAAAGAGCACGAAAATGGATGACACTAACTCCCTGGAGTCATGCAACTACAGAGGACCCCAAAAAACCTACCAAACAACCCTTAAACAACATAAAAACCCACAAAAAGAGGAAAAAACATTATTTAGTGGCATATGCGGGTTTCCCTACTGATAGGTCATGTGTCATACTTAGGTTGTGTTACCACCTAAGTTCTACTTAGTGGTTTTTATCAAGTGAGCCTTGTGAACCGGAAAAGGATAACTTGTTCGGACTTCAAAGGACCTTTGGAAGTACTTCTGGGAAGTGCTTGTTGTACTATATCACATGTTCATACCCCATGGGAGAATTGTAATAAATGTTCTAGCATGATAGTATCTGTAAAAGAATCAGTCTCTTAGACTTTATTTTTCAATCCAATTAGGCCAGGGTGTTTTTTCCCTTGGTTATTATTGGTTGTTGAATAAACGACTGATAATTTCTGAGTTTTTCACTCCATACCTCCAAAGTTGGGGTGGTCGGCTTGACATTTAGGCCTATTGAGGTTATTAGAGTCTATGTGTCAATGTATAAGCATGCTAGACATCATGGTAGAGTCATATGAACATGTCTAAGTTCCCCTAGGTTTTTTCAATTTTTTAGTTTTTTCAGTGTTTTTTATTAAAAATTTAATTTTTCCAAAACATAGGCCATTTTTTAATAGTTTAAGTGGAAAAATTGATTTTGTAATAAAAGTGGGCCAAATAATCAGTTTCATTCATGTAGGTGCTCATTTTCAAGCTAAGAGCACCATGTAAACCCATGGACCCACTATTTCCTAGTTTTGAGTGATTTTCCATCACTCAGGTCAGAAAGCCCCAAAAATCAATTATTGATTATTTTAATTAATAAATTGATGAATAATGGAGCAAATCCAAAATCATATATCAGTGGATTCTCATCCGATTTGATTGAAATCAGTTAGATTTGAAGCAGATTGACTAGATCTGACAAATCCTTGACTGAAGGGGGTGATCAAATCAGAGCCAGAGTTGATCTTCAGCATCCTTTATGGGGAATTTCACCCTCCCTCTCTCCTCCACACGTTTTTGGCTCATTTGGATGATTTTTTGTAGATGCTTTAGTCAACAGGTTGAGGTGTCAGTCAGATCAGCCCCCCGATTGACAGTTGCACTCAGTGAGACTTAGATCTGGCTCAGCTAGACACAGATAAGGCATTGATGGACTCTCCTTCAACTGATTTGATGTGTCTCCTTGGGATTTGCGCCCCTCCTGGATTGGATATCCTAGTTTTTATATATATCCAAGCACAACAGCCTCTTCCATGTGAGTTAGAGCTGGATTGAAGGGCTTGCTATTGTAATTGTGTATTGATCATCATTTTTTGAAATAAATAGAAGCTTTGGAGGCTCAATTATGGAGTACCTTTCATGTGTGGATCATCATTATCATGCTACATTTGAGGTGAAGCTACTATTTTTTCAATTTTTTGCACTTAACTGTTGTCTTCCTGAATGGTTATTGGAATCATAGGGATAGATCATTGTAAGTAAGCTTACTTACTTCTATTTTTCTGCATATGTTTGAATGAGCTAATACCTGTATGCTAAATAAGATTATTTGCATGCTGTATCATCTACTTCTCATATGTTTCTTCAGATTTAATGGTTTTGTTTGTAGGATTTGTTGTGTAGCTTACAGGTTTGCCGTGATTGGAAGATCTATGGTTCAGGTTTGATTCCATTGGTGTTCCAATATATATTGCTGAGATTGTGCCCCTCGGTGCTTCACTACCAATTTTCCTTTGCAGATCTGCTTCAGCAACAAGCACTTCTCTTCTCATTTTCCTCCTTTAAAAATATTAAATTTTCTTCAAACTGGTTACTATTAAGGAGTCTTATTGCTCAGATCTATCTCATTAAGAAAATTACACATAGATATAGTTAGTAAGGTCCCTTCCTAAGTCTATATCTTAGTTTTGTTTTGCATATAAAGTTACATTTTAAGAGATCTAGCTGAAATTACCATATTTTCGCAAGCATTTTAATGAAAATTTGTAGCTTGCTTTTAAGGTAGTTTCCTTTGCTATACATTAAAATTTCATATTCTGCAATAAAAGTGCACATCTTATTGGCTTCCCAAAAGGAAATCCAAGATCCCAAGGAAAGCCTGCTTTTCTTGGTTCCTATTTTACCCTTTTAACTAGTTTTCAGCTTACTTTTTTTGGTTAAAAGTGAGCTGACCCAAAGGTACATTCAGAGTGATTTTGGGCATATTTCAGTCTAATATTCTTGCTGGTTTTTAGCATGTTTGACAGAAAATAAAGGAAGTGGGAAATTCTGAAAAGTGACCTCGGGGCGTCAATCTCTGTCACACCCTAACGGGTGCATTATGAACAATATCCCCAGAGACTCCATTCAGCCCACATATTCCTTGTGGGTAGCCATGAAGGTTTAGTTTTGAACATACTCCAAGTACTCTCGCGTATATGTGGAGTCCACCCCTTCACCTAATTTTAATCAACTCACACCTCAAATTTAACTTAAAACATACCAAGAGGCAATTGCAAAACACTCACTCCAAGCACTTGTAAGTACATTGATTTTATTTTTGACTCCATTCTAAGGCACTGGTTATTTTCTTGCTTTATATATATATTGTGTCTCAGCATTGTGCTTTCGTGTGTTCATTTTTGTATCTTGTCATCTTTGATTGTCTATAGTTAAATTTCAAAATCCTAAGTAACTCATTCAGTTTAACATCACCATACTAAGTAATTATCCTTAGTAACTTAATAGGGTCTACCCCCCTTGGATTCGTTAGGAGTTGAGCCTAAAAGGAGGAGTCAAGAACAAGGTGATAGCATTGACTCGAGACTTGCCCCCAAGGACACACCAAGTGGCTTGAAGATTTCTACCACGTGACCCAGGTGTGTGAAATGAGGCAACACTTTTTGGTGCCATTGCCGGGGATAAATCTTTTTATTCCTGAGTACGACTTTTGTTTTCTTCCTTTTTGGTTTTGCTTTGTTTGATGAATGCTTAGAGTAGATATTTAATTTTCATCAGGAGACTCCACTGACTTTTTTCTAGTTTTTATTTTTACAAAGAAAAGAAAAAAATATTTTTTGTGAAAAGACTTATAAATGCTTATTTTTCTTTTTCACATGGCGACTCCATTGAAGGGATAAAACCCCGTTATCTGATAAAATTGTGAAGTTTTGTTGTGTGTAGATGAGCCCATTTGACATGTTAAAACATTTAAAGCTCATCACTTGACAGCTCCACCTTTTCAGTACAAGGTTTAATTGTTATATCAAATGCATACTATTAATTTTTGATATGGATGAATTAAAGGAGAAATGTGGTGTCCAGTTAACCGTAATGTTTCGGCCTATCAATTTTTCAAACATCCCAGATTTTCCTAACTGTTGTAATGGTTTTGAGGATGCATATAACTAGCTTCCGACATTTCATGGAAATTATGGTGATTCGGCCATCTGGCATGTCAAATATTTCCTTCAGTTGATTGCTGACTTCAATATTCTTCATGAAGACAATATGATGGAAATGTTTGCTAGTACTTTTTGGGGTGAGGCCTATTGTTGGTTCTATCAAGGCCTTCCTAATAAATGTATAACTTATTTTCCAAGCTTCCTTTGGATGTTTTTATAGCAGTGGAATGATGTTGGGGTAGTATGAATGGTTTAAAAAAGTTCCTTGAAAAGATCTGTACCTTCTACCTATCTGGGACAGAGTATCACACGAAAACATATGATGGACCCTTTTCCATGATACAAAGTATTGAAGACTTGGAATCACTTCTTGAACATTTAAGTGAAGAGGAAATCTATGATACTCCCATCAAAAAGCATCCTAGAAGTTATTTCAAGAAAGGAAGCAATTAAGCATCTTCTTAAAGAATATGAGGTATCTCCCAGTACACAGCAGGATTCTGAGGAATGGAAAATCCAAGATGATCCTATTGAAGAGCTTCAGGAGGAGCCCATGATGGAACACATTGTTTAAGACTCTCCTCATGTCATCATAGCTGAAAACATTGAAGATTTGAGGTATTCTCAAGTGTGTTGCAATGCTGATATTTCTCCAGAAATCCCTCTAGAGAAACCCATTGAACAACACATCCCAAGTGGTCCCATTCAATATGTCCAAAAAATTTCCTTGATTGAAGAAAATATTGAAGATTCTCTTCATGATATCATAATAGAAGCTTATAAAGAAACCTATGATAAGATCAGTACAGTGTGTGGTGACACTAGACCTGTTCTCCTCATGTTGATGAAGGTTTGGAAATTTTATTACCTTGTAACATTTTATCTGAAGAAGATTGTTATGAATACAAGGAAGACATGGATAGGTAGGAGCATGATTCCATGGATGAAGAGTCCCCCACATACGACATGGATGGGAGTGAAGACTATTGGAATTTCATAGGTAATCCAAATTGTGAAAATCTTATGGAGAATCCCATCCAGGATATGTCCAACAAGGGGAGTGTCTATTCAAAAATTTGTGGAAGTCCAATTTACGATACATCCATAGAAGGGAGCATGGATCTGGATATCTAGGAAAACTTTAGTATGAAAGAGGAGCATTCAGAATTTTCATGTGGTCATTCAGATTCATATCATGCAGAGCAGCACAAGGGTATCAGTAATGAAGACATTGAGAAACAATATTGTGAAAAGTCAAATGTGATGCAGTCAGTGGAATATCAGTCTCAACCATCTTTTTCACATATAGAGGTTCCTTGTGATTTGGAGCTACTTGGGGCTTGTACAACAAGTTATCATTTGATAAGCCCTGATGATCAGTATGATGATGTAGTCAGTCTGCCTCATCATTTTGATTGGTATATCAGTCCTATCCAGTCATGGATAGAAGCAATCTGCATGAGCACATACAATTTGGGGAAGAATTTTTATGACATTATTCATGCCCATGATCTCCCATTCTGAATCATCATGCAAGTTTGCAATTTTTGAATAAGGTATCCTTACTTTGGCTGGTAACCAAAGACAAGGAAATTTTTTTTTATGTTAATAAAATGCTTAGGTGGTTACATTAGATTTCTGATTACACTTAACCCTTTTTATATCATGCTTAGAGTAGGAAAATAAGCTCCTTGAAAGAGAGCATTTACTTTCTGCATTTCTATTTTATACTTAGCTATAATAATACTTTGCTTCTTTTAGTTAGTTACATTTATTTTGTTTAAATAAATCATCTTAATGGTTTATTCGGTTTTTCATAAAACTTGTGCTACTAAGGTTTTTCTTGTCAAGTTGAGATGTTTTTATAGGGTATATAAACCAAAGATTCTGATGTTCTCATATCCTCTCCTTGCCTTAAAGACCATATCAAGCACACATTCCACAGTTGGAGCCAGAATGTTACCACCTAAGTTGTACTTAGTGGTTTTTATCAAGTGAGCCTTGTGAACCGGAAAAGGATAACTTGTTCGGACTTCAGAGGACCTTTGGAAGTACTTCTGGGAAGTGCTTGTTGTACTATATCACATGTTCATACCCCATGAGAGAATTGTAATAAATTTTCTAGCATGATAGTGTCTGTAAAAGACTTGGTCTCTTAGACATTATTTGTCAATCCGATCAGCCCAGGGTGGTTTTTCCCTAGGTTATTATTGGTTGTTGAATAAACGACTGATAATTTCTGAGTTTTTCACTCCATACCTCCAAAGTTGGGGTGGTCCGCTTGGAATTTGGGCCTATTGAGGTTATTAGAGTCTATGTGTCAATGTATAAACATGATAGACATCATGGTCGAGTCATATGAACATGTCTAAGTCCCCCTAGGTTTTTTCAATTTTTCAATTTTTTAGTTTTTTCAGTGTTTTTTATTAAAATTTAATTTTTCCAAAATTTAGGCTATTTTTTAATAGTTTAATTGGAAAAATTGATTTTGTAATAAAAGTGGGCCAAATAATCAGTTTCAATCATGTAGGTGCTCATTTTCAAGCTAAGAGAACCATGTAAACCCATGGACCCACTATTTCCTAGTTTTGAGTGATTTTCCATCACTCAGGTTAGAAAGCCCCAAAAATCAATTATTGATTATTTTAATTAATAAATTGATGAATAATGGAGCAAATCCAAAATCATAGATCAGTGGATTCTCAGCTGATTTGATTGAAATCAGTCAGATCTGAAGCAGATTGACTAGATCAGATAAATCCTTGACTGAAGGAGGTGATCAAATCAGATCCAGAGTTGATATTCAACATCCTTTATGGGGAATTTCTCCCTCCCTCTCTCCTCCACATGTTTTTGGCTCATCTGGATGATTTTTGGTGGATGCTTTAGTCAACAGGTTGAGGTGTCAGTCAGATCAACCCCCGGATTAACAGTTGCACTCAGTGAGACTCAGATCTGGCTTAGCTAGACACAGAATAGGCATTGATGGACTCTCCTTCAGCTGATTTGATGTGTATCCTTGGGATTTGCGCCTCCCCTGGACTGGATCTCCTAGTTTTTGTATATATCCAAGCACAACAGCCTCTTCCAAGCTAGTTAGAGCTGGATTGAAGGGCTTGCTATTGTAATTGTGTATTGATCTTCATTTGTTGAAATAAAGAGAAGCTTTGGAGGCTTAATTGTGGAGTACCTTTCATGTGTGGATCATCATTATCATGCTGCATTTGAGGTGAAACTGCTATTTTTTCAATTTTTTGCACTTAATTGTTGTTTGCCTGAATGGTTATTGGAATCATAGGGATAGATCATTGTAAGTAAGCTTACTTACTTCTATTTTTCCACATATGTTTGAATGAGCTAATACCTGTATTCTAAATAAGATTATTTGCATGTTGTATCATCTACTTATCATATGCATCTTCAGATTTAATGGTTTTTTTTGCAGGATTTGTTGTGTAGCTTACAGGTTTGCCGTGATTGGAAGATCTATGGTTCAGGTTTGATTCTATTAAGTCATGAACTTGTTTCCTTTAATTTTATATTTTGATTGCCATTTTTATTCTAAGTTGCTTATTTGCATGAGTTTGTTCTTTTACTTACTTTCGGAAATTTTTGGTTTTTAGTGAAATTTCCAAATTTTTTGCCTTTAAGTTTTTTATTATTTTTGTTTCTTTAGGTTTTGAAGGGTTCTAAAGGCTATTATGTTGAATAATGGGTTCAGAAATAGCATGATTATCATAGTTTATCATTTAAACCTCATTCAAAATGGAAAAAATGACTAAATAGCGCCAAAATTGAGTTTAAATTATTCTTGTAGTGCAACTGCCAAAAATTAACACTGCGGCGCTACAAGAAAATCATTTTTTGCCAGAATGGTCATTTTTCAGTTCGATTTTTTGGGGATTTCGCTCCTAAAGTGTTAAATAAATCATTGGTCACGTTTGATATGTGTTTTGCCAAGTTTTTTTCATGTAAACAACAGTTAGTCTCATGTGAGGGAGATTATGGCAACCGTTCTGGCAACTGGATGCAAATTTATGGCAAATGATGATAGTAAGTAGAATGAGGCACGATTTCCGGCAAGAGATTCTCAAAATGAAGGTTACGAAGTTGGTGAACACTGAGGTGGAGACACATTGCCTAAAAATCCAGAATTTGCCGTTGCAGAGGAAATTAGGGTTTTGCGAGTGTGATAGTTGGGAGTAATCTGAAGAGCCACAAAATTCTTTATGACCCTATAGATCAGTGGTTGTACCCATATTTGGAATGGTATGCATGATATATTTTTTATAAAAATGGATGATGTTGCTGGTTCAACAACTCAGAGAAATGTTGATCAGACTCAAATAGAAATGGGATCGTCAGATTATGACATAGATGATGAAACTGAAGACCAGATCCTTATTAGCCCCTCAGATGCTGATAGAAAGGATCATGAATTCAAGTCTACAATGAATGGACCATTGGTGGACGTCTTGAACAAGTGGACATTTAGAAGAGTGAAAAATCGAATATTCAAAAGCATACACATTGTCACTATGCAAAACAAAATAAATTTTTTGCTTCCTTTTGGCCTTGCAGTAGTGATTTTAGCTCATTTATCAAGAGCAGATCAATACATTTCAAACATAGGTTTTCTTTTTCAGTTTGTTGGGAATAACACCTTTGGCTGAGCGACTAGGTTTTGTAACAGAGCAGCTAGCATTTTTCACTGGTCCCACAGTTGGAGTCCTTTTGAATGCCACATCTGGAAATGCGACTGAGATGATCATCTCATTATATGCTTTTAAAAATGGAATGATTCGTATTGTGCAACAATATTTACTTGGTTCTACCTTGTCAAACATGTTGCTTGTGCTTGGATGTGACTTTTTAATAGGTGGTGTTATTCATCATAGGAAAGAACAGGTCTTTAACAAGGCCGCTGCAGTTGTCAACTCAGGATTATTATTGATGGCTGTTATGGGCCTACTTTTCCCAGCTGTACTGCACTTTACACACACATAGTTGCATAAAGGACAATCAGAATTAGCCCTTTCAAGGTTTAGCAGCTGTGTTATGCTGGTAGCATATAAAACAATAGTTACATTGAACAAATTTTCCTATCAAGACCAGCAAATATGGTAGGGTGAAGTTTTTGAACTTGTCCTTTTCTAATCAAATATGCACAAGAGGATGTTTACTTGTCAGTGATGGTTGCCTTCAGTTTAGATGTAATAGTACTAGAGTAGAAGAGGTTTACTTTGGATGGGTAGCTCTTAATTATATGAAGAGAAGATTGCAGAATATACCAATGCTGGAGACTTTTGGTGCATTTGACTTAGGAGGTTCCTCATTACAGGTCACATTTGAATCTAAAGAATCGATACAAAATGGCTTGAATCTGAGTATTGGAAAAATGGAACACTATATAAATGCATATTCTCTTACAGTTTATGGCCTAAATGATGCCTTTGAAAAGTAAATTGTACTTCTACTCGGAAAAAATTCAAGAACTGGCAGTGAGAATTTCTCTGGTGATCAATTACATCTCAATCATCCTTGCTTACATGCTGGTTATAGACAATAATATTCATGTTCTCAGTGTTATTTATTACTCCAGGATGGAAGTCCTCTGGTTGGTGGAGGGGACATAAGTAAATAAGATTCTCGAGTAGCAGTTGAGTTGATTGGTGTGCCCAACTGGGAAGAATGTGAAGCTCCAACAAAGTCAACTGTAAATTCCTTTGATTGGTCACTTTCAAGTGTAGGGACAGACTGCAAGCAAAATCTTTGTGCTATTAGTAATAATCAGCCACAATCTCCAGAATTTACTATTTCAACAAAATTTCTAATGAATCACTTGCAAGAAACTCAAATGAAGATCCAAAATTAGCTGTAGCTTCCTATGCTGATTTGCATAGGAAGAGCATTGAGCAAATGAAGATACTCCAGCAAAGGCTAATGGGTCTACCATGCCAAGTATTTCTATCAGAGGCATTGGAGCTTTGTGAAAGGAAATTTTCTGCTATATCAGGGGATATGCACAAATTTTTTTCATGTTTGCAAAGGTGCTGTTGAGATGCTTGAAGCAGAATTAACCAATGATATTGGAATGCAAAAACTCATTGAGAATTCTGCTCAGTTTTTCCTGTTTTGTGTTATTGAAGTAAAATGCAGACCACGAGCCGATGGAGAGGAATTTTTGAAACCCAAAAGAGGTTTTTGTTCATAAGATACTCATATACAAAAACCTCTCTCAGTTTTACAACAGCTATCAAGGTTTGAAATATTCAATTTAATATTTGCAGCCTATTTTTCAGGGATTTTTAATATTTAATATTTTCCTATTTTAGTGTTCATATTGCAGGGCAGATTCTGATTGATTGGAGATGAATTTTTAAAAACCAAGAGATTTTTTTGTACATCACTGACCCATTCAAAAAACACTCTCTCATTTTTTACATAGGTGTCATGGATTGAGAGATGTGGAAGCGCCTTTGACACCTATTTTCCAGAAATTCACCATATTTGCCAGGAATCCGATTTACTATTTTTAGTCAATTAGTTTAAAGTTAGTTAATGTAACTGCTAGGTAGTTTCAATTTCGACCTAATGAAGGGAATATAGAACTACTTCTTTGTAATTATAAAAGAGGGACAAAGGGACAGAAGAGGGGTTCTACTTTTTGGCTGGCTAAGGAGGTCTTGGACTTGTTGATGAGTTAAGTACATAACTCTCATGTTTATTTGTGGAACAGAACTATGAATTATATGATCTTGATCACCCTTCATTTTATGTTTTAGCTTCATGTTTTAGATTGTTTAGCTACTTGACTGATATATTCATTGCTGGTTTATGGTTTCTTTACTTGTAATGCTTGTAAGTTATGATGAACTTTAAGATTATATTCTGAGTGGTACTTGTTGATTATATTATGCATCTCTGTTCTTATTTATTTATGATTAAGTTCCTTCTTGACTCATGAATGTATTCCCTTCAGCCACTAGACTTTACAACCACAAAAACCTTTCAAGAAAACCCTAAACCCTAGCTTTGTTGATTTAATATTTGAGATTGTGTTGGCTTGTTTCTTTGCGGCCTGGAAATAATTTCTGGCACAAACAGATTCCATTGGTGTTCCAATAGATATTGCTAAGATTGTGCCCCTCAGTACTTCACTACCAATTTTCCTTTGTAGATCTGCTTCAGCAACAAGCACTTCTCTTCTCCTTTTCCTCCTTTAAAAATCTTAAATTTTCTTCAAACTGGTTACTCTTAAGGAGTGTTATTGCTCAGATATGTCTCATTAAGAAAATTACACATAGATCTAATTAGTAGGGTCCCTTCCTAAGTCTATATCTTAGTTTTGTTTTGCATATAAAGTTACATTTTAAGAGATCTAGTTGAAATTACCATATTTTCCCAAGCGTTTTAATGAAAATTTGTAGCTTGGTTTTAAGGTAGTTTCCTTTGTTGTACGTTAAAATTTCATATTCTGCAATAAAAGTGCACATCTTATTGGCTGCCCAAAAGGCAAGCCAAGATCCCAAGGAAAGCCTACTTTCCTTGGTTCCTGTTTTACCCTTTTAACTAGTTTTCATCTTACTTTTTTTGGTTAAAAGTGAGTTGACCCAAAGGTACATTCAGAGTGATTTTGGGCATATTTCAGTCTAATATGCTTGCTAGTTTTTAGCATGACTAACAGAAAATAAAGGAAGCAGGAACTTCTGAAAAGTGACCTCGGGGCGCCGATCTCTGTCACACCCTAACGGGTGCGTTATGAACAATAGCCCCAGAGACTCCATTCAGCCCACATATTCCTTGTGGGTAGCCATGAAGGTTTAGTTTTGGACATAATCCAAGTACTCTAGGGTATATCTGGAGTCCACCCCTTCACCTAATTTTAATCAACTCACACCTCAAATTTAACTTAAAATGTACCAAGAGGCAATTGCAAAACACTCACTCCAAGCACATGCAAGTACATTGATTTTATTTTTGACTCCATTCTAAGGCATTGGTTATTTTCTTGCTTTATATATATATATATATATATATTGTGTCTCAACATTGTGCTTTCATGTGTTCATTTTTTGTATCTTGTCATCTTTGATTGTCTATAGTTAAATTTCAAACTCCTAAGTAACTCATTCAGTTTAACATCAGCATACTAAGTAATTATCCTTAGTAACTTAACAGGGTCTACCCCCCTTGGCTTTGTTAGGAGTTGAGCCTAGCCGGAGGAGTCAAGAACAAGGTGACAGCCTTGACTCGAGACTTGCCCCCAAGGACACACCAAGTGGCTTGAATATTTCTGCCACGTGACCCAGGTGTGTGAAAGGCAGCAATAGGTTGATAGTATAGCAAGTCATGTGTAAAAATCAGTCACGCAACTGTGGAGTTTGCAACTTGTGTATGGGTGGGAAAAAGGCCCAAAAGGGCCAAAAACCTACCTTAGGAAGGCATGGGAGGTGTACTATCAGACTAAAAAGGTGTTCCTAAGTGGAAAGAAGGACCTGAAACCTTAAAAAACCTAGAATAAAGACAGAGAAACCCCAAACAGACAAGTCTCTCCCCAACAAAGTCTCTAGTTCTGTTGTAGAGGAAAGTCTCCTATGGCTAGGGTTTAAGAGGCCATCATCATACTGGGGTTGAAAGAGAGATGCATATGGTTCTACGAGCATATATAAGCAAGATTCAGATATAGGTAAGGTCCATACCGGAATAGCTGAAGGAGATTCCAATATTTCTCTATCCCTTCTCCTTCTTCTCTTCCCTAGGAGACCTGCAAAACAAGTTATACCTTCCTCAAACCAAATAGACTATATGAAAGGAGATTATGTTCAATAAAATATGAAACCTTATACTGATATACATCATGATATAATCAAAATAGATATTCAAAGACACATTGAACAATGATTTGGGAAGAATAAGGACATCACATCTTTATTAATCATGAAAAGAAGTACAATTATACCTTCTCTTCAAGTTGGGCACCTCACGAAACCTTGATCTGGTTCTACTGCTTCTCTTCTCCAAGGAGCTCAACCTCCAAGCTCTCCAAGACAAGGAGAAATATTCTAGGGAAAAGGTGGGGGGAATGAGAGTCTCAATTCCTCCAGCATAACAATGCAAAGGTTCAAGTCTCCTATCATGGACCTTCTCCCTCTCTTATATAGTATTTGAAAGACTTAGGGGCGAGGATAGGATCAGTTACATCAAAAGGATTTAGTTTCTTAAGCACCCAAACTACCTAAATTTTGAGAAACATTTTTTTTAAATCTACAGGAAAAAAACGTGAGTTTCAGTGACAATAGTCACATACATATGCGAGTTTCAATGTCAATAGTCACGTATGGAAAAGGTACGCGAGTTTCGATGAAAATATTCACATACATATGTGGGTTTTAATGTCAATAGTTGCATATACAAAAGGACACATGAATATCATATAGAAAAAGTCACGTACAACACTCCAGGAAACTTGTGTATACATAAAAAAATATCATTTTTATGGTACTTAGGGGAATTTTCAGGCTTTGGTGTCTTCTGGGATGTTTTATTTTACTTGTATACCTTTCCAACAGTTCATAGAAGAGGTAAAATGGAGTTAAATAACTCCAAATATGGGTCATCCAATATAGGTATTTTTTCAGTGACTTTCATGAGGTGTTGACATGCAACGAAATCATGGGAAAGTTGTCATAGGAAGAGATGTGTCATTTTGAGCTATAATACCTACCATCTTGTGATTAGATGTGGACACTTATTAACAGTGTGATAAATTGTGGTAGAGTATGTACATGAACACTGTAATTATGGGAAATCTCTCTAGTAATGTCTGAATACCCCACAATTGTAACACTGGACAGGTCTGCGACTTCATCCTCCTCCCCCACCAAATCCTCTTCTTCTTCCTCGAAATCCTCCCTACTATGGGTACTATGGCTAAGCCAATTTTTGCAGTAGGGGATTCATCTATTGCTAAATGTAGTGCGCTTCTTGAACATATTGTGGATACGACATAGCCATCAACATCTGATTATATTGTGGCTGTGGTGCGAACTATGGTTGTGGTGCAAACTGAGGTTATGGAGGTATAAACTACATCTACGATGGTTGTGTATATTGTGGTTGAGGCAGAGGTTGTACCCTCTGAGGCTACAGCTGTGATTATGGTACTACTGAATGATCTTCGCCCTTCACATATTATGAGTTAGATGTCCTTTCCTAGAGTAGGTCATATGTGCGGAAGTCTTTATCTTCATGCCCCACATACCAAAAAAATGAGAAGTATAGGCTTTGCAGCTTCATCACCATATTCTACATGTACCCACATTCTTCATCTCGATTCCCATAGACTTGACATGTGTGGCACCATGTTACACTGCCACAGATCAATGGGTTCAGTGCTCCAAATAACAGATAATTTCAGAAGTCAGGGAAAGTATCTTTGGTGTGTGGATTTGCATGACATCGAGTGCACCAAATATCTTCACGATGTTCTTTACCCTTCTTAATATCTTGTAGCTAAAGTGTTAAGTATTCCAGCTACACCTAAATATGGTTCATACCAGCTGCACTTTCTCCATTGGGTGAATCCTCTAACTTCATTGCGATCTCTAGAGCCTCACTCTGTGTCGCAATATTCTGCTACATCAGTGATTGTCAGATATGGGATACTAGTGCTATGATGAAACATTATTTATGCTAAACATCACTCATTTTGAAACTGAATCTTTCCATTAGTATCTTAAATATTTGGTCAAAGTCCCAAATAGTTTCATTAGAAAATTTCTTAATCTCCTTTAACTCCGTGATGTACTGGGCTTTAGACTTTGGTTTCCATAATTATTTAATTAGTCCTTTTCTGACTTCATCCAATGTATTTTCAAGAGTCCCCATAGGATCTTGTCTCATGAACCAATCCAACATGTGACCCAAAAGAGTGGTCACCAATTGGCCCTTCTTAACTTCATCATCAGTAGTCTATCTAACAATCCATACTACCTCACATAAGAATGAGTACTACTCAGGATCGTCAGTCCCGTTTCCATGGAACAAAGGTAACTTTGTATCATTTCCTGCCATCCTGGGCCTTCTTCCTACAAACGTTGATCTACTACTAGAATGTTGCTAGCACATTGGGAAATTCGACGTGGAACTAGTGTTTCTTCCTTAATGTGGAGTAGTGCATGGAGGCATGGGTATGTTGCTGCTGGGGTTTGATCTTACTGCTATCCTAGGCATAGTCTGTTCATTCTCTTTGTCATTGTAGGGTCTCTTTGTCTCATGTGTTATTCCTTTGTGGTCTTGCATTTTGATCGTAGTAGGACCTTCCCCTGTCATCTTCCTCTTCTCTTGTCGAAACCTTTATCCTCCCCTCATAATACCACATTCTTCCTCGGATTCCCTCACAGTCTTATCAAAACTTGCACCCATCTACCCCTTATCTTTCCATTCATCTCCCCCCTTCTATCATGGTATCCATAGCCTCCGCACACCAGAGTTCTACTACTTGAGGTGCATCTTCAGTATGCCCTTTTCACATACAAGCATCTTAATTGACAATTGTAGAGGCAACAAGAAACTACCTTTGGATCCATTGAAAAATTCCATTTTTGCTTCATTGTAGGACTTGGTAGTGTTAACTGTGAACTCAGTGATATATCCTTCTAGGATACTATCTAGCTAGACTTCAATAGCCTGCGATGCCTTGTTGTCAGTCTCCTACAACTCATGGATCAGTTCATGGGTTCAGGATGTTGGCTCTCCTCCTTGGAAATTTGTCTTGTGATAGGTGAATCGCTCCAACCACTCATACAGAATGATTGGGAATTCAAAGAAAAAGAACTTGTGTGGACCTTCATGTACGTACCTTGCCAATAACTTATCCTTCATCAGTCCATGGTTCTGATTTTCTATCTCAGCAAATTCTTGTAGCTTTTGATCAAACCAATATTGAACTTTTTTTGTTCTTATCAGATGCCACATATCCTCCCCTCAGTTGCAACAAGGTCCTGGAAACAGAACCATTTGTTGTTGAGAACCCATCGAAAAAAACTAGTCGATAGGGGTTCCACTTTGTCGATGCTTAGCTCACCGTAATCTCCTTTAGCATCGACCCAGACAGATTCTACCTTGTTTAGCAACACCCATGAAGTGGATGAAGTCTTGCCTGACATGTTCGAGGGAGAGCTGTCAGAACAAGTTTCCATAGAATAGAAGAGGAATATGTGCATCGAAATCTTATCAATTTATTCAACATATCTAACTGACTACTTAATCATTAATAGGACCATTCATCATCTCTCTCAATAGATCGCATCATTCATTCACAACTAAAATAAACATATTTTGGCACAAATAGATCTAGAAAGATAAAACCATTCAAAAGCAAGAAACACCACATCATATATCCATGTCACAAATTCACTCAACATTCGTCATTGGATAGCAAAAACAGTAAGACAAAAAAACATAAAAGGAAACAATAATTGAGATCAACTTCTGCCTTGTCATATTTCTTTTGCGCAATGATCCACAGATTCAAAACAATTCACAATTCAACAAGTTCTCTTGTATTTCCTCTTCTAGTCCCGCCTTATCTATCTATCCATCCATATATATTTCTATTTATAGGCTCGTGCCTTTGAATTCAAGGTCCACTTCTAACTAAATCTTAACCAATTATTAATTGAATATACAAATTCATGACCAATATCTACAAAATATGGTCCAAACTACAAAAAGGTGACACAAAATATACAAAATATTCTTCGCTTGCGCGCCAGTCTTCCTCTTGTGGGGTTTCTTTTGAGCTTGGGAAACATCCATGATGTTGCACAACTAGTGTGTTTAAAACCCCTTCGAACAAGTAGCCTCCTAGGCTAATTCCTACATTTTAGGAGCAACTGGGAGTGTCGACACCAGCCTCCTTCAGTTGTTGGCAGTAAGTAACCAGCTAATCTTAGTTATGCTTCAGTTACATTCAGTTAGATGTCCTCGAGTTTAGTTAGCACTAGTATTGCATGGATGCATGTGGATGGGCTCCTATTCTTACCTACTTCTCACCTACCACCTCAGTTAGACTATTTTAACTAATTATTACCGATTGAGAGACCAAATTATATAATTGGAACTTAGCTAGTAAGCTCCAATAGTGATTTAGACACTTCTAGTTAGCCATGTAGTGAGATTGATCTGGTAGATACGAATTCATCTCTCATGATTTGAATTCTCCTTTATGTATTACTATTGTACACTACTGGGATGTAATGAAAGTTATACTGTAATTATCTTAGCAACACTTATTTTTTTCTTATGAGATTTGATTTGTTCAGTGTGTATTATTCATTCCTCTTCACTGCATAATAATTAAGAATCTAATTACTCACATTGCTCTGAATATATAATGGCACAATAATTCTAATATGGTATCAAAGCCATCTCAAGAAAGCTTCAAGTCTGTCTACTCTCCATTGTACACCAGAAGAAGCTAGGTTTCCATAGAAGTCCCTCAAAGAGTGCCTTGTTTCCTTTGAATTTATTCAGAGTGGTGGTGCGGGCGTGATGGACTTTGAGAAAGTGTACATGTCGAGAGGGAAGTCTTTATTCTAACATAGTGCAAATCATTTTGGTTTTGCAGTGATTTTTATACATGTGCTACGTAGCTTGTGTGAAGATATTGTCTTATCAACAGGAGAATTATGTATTCTTAACCTTCTACACCTTGGATCCTAACACCCTTCAATTATGTTGATTGTAGGGAAGATATGCAAGTTTCCTTGTGCAAAAAGGGATACTTCAAGATAATACCTAGAAGGGAGGTCGAGCCCCATCATCCACTTGGGAAAAACAAGTTTCTAAACCTCTTAGATGAATCTTTTGTTATCTATGTACTTGCATATCCAAATACCTCCTCTTTCACCTATAAGGTTTGAGGACTCACAAAGAAGATTGGGAGAAACTTGAAGTCTTGTTTGGAAAGAAAGATAAGCTTCAAGGACACATTCTGGAGAACGCATTGATAGCCTTGCATCCCAGTAGTTTTGAGACCATACAACAATTCTTTACTAAATTCAAGTCTCTTACAATTCAATGCAGAGAGTGTGGAATATAAATAAAGGATGAGCAACATGTGCTCTCCATACTCAGAAAAATAGGTAATGAGTATTCTGTATTTATCTCAATATTCCATTCTAGAAGAGCTTCCATTCCCAATTGGAAGATTACCTCACTTAATTCATTTGTTGATTCCTTAATACAGGAGCAAGAGAAGTTGGTCCAGATGGCAGTCATTGAGAATTCCAAAGATCAGACTCTCCTAGTGACAGACTCTACCAAAGAGAAAGCTAAAGGGAGACCTAAGGGGAAGGAGCCTAAAGCATCTGATTCGAAGCCTAAAGAGAATTAGAATACTTCCGAAGGAGCTTCAGGCTCAACGAAGATTACTTTTTTTGAAAAGAAGATGTGTCCCTATTGTATGAGGGGTTTTCATTCAGAAGACCAGTGTATGAAGAAGCAAATCGACTAGCTCTCATCTCTCCTCAAGAAGTAAAACATAGCTCTTCCACAAAGATAAATAAGTCTATTGATGGACAATCAAGAGATGATCATGAGAGGTTCCATGACTTGAAATATGGCCTCCCTTGGTCGACAACCTATTTGATTTATTTTGGAGAATCCCACCACATGGTTGCCTCCAAGGATTTATTCTCCACTCTCAACCTCACAAAATGGCCTACTATTCATATGGGTGATGACTCCCAAATTCCAATAGCATGAAGAGGAACCATTAAAATCCAACATGGTGAGTTCAAAAAATTCCTCTATGTTCCCACCCTTGTAGCTAATATGTTGTATGTATACTATATGAGTTATACTCTCTCACCAAAGCAAGTGGCATTTGGCACTGACTCAATAGAGATCACATATATCTCAACTGGGGATATTACAGTGAAAGGAATTGGAAATCATTCCTCCAAGGAATATGGTTTCCCTCATTTCATGCCATACTTAGATCCAATACAACCACACCTTCTATTTGAACCAGATAAAGGTATCAAAATTCCTTTAATTCCTATCGCAGATACAGTTTTATTGCCTAAGATTTCAGATTTAGATTTAGAAGAGGAGGAACACTAGCATGATTTAGATAGTGAGCTTGCACCTCAAATAGATCTATATCAAGATCCAACATCTACCTCATTTCAGTATCCTAAATGGGCTTAGCAACTCATAGAAGCAACCGTAAATGGTGTTGGGGATCCAAATGACAAGAGAAGAACGAGGAGAATGTTGCACTATCCAACACAAATCCACTTCTCTCTGAGAGGTGTTTCATGATGTTGGGGTTAGATATTCAAAAATTCAAGGAATCTTTCCATTATCCTAGATGGAAAGAATCTATGGATGAGGAATTTGATTCACTACATGACAATAAAACTTTGGAACTTGTCTCCTTACCTCAAGGGAGGAAACTTGTTCAATGCAAATGGGTCTACAAGACCAAGATAGATTATGATGGAACCACAACCAACTAAAAGGCTCAGTTGGTGGCCAAAGGATACTCTCTGGTTCAAAGATTAGACTACAACAAGACACTCGCTCCAGTAGCTAGAATGTATTCCATCAGGCTTGTCTTGGCAGTTGCAGCTTCCAAGAGATGGGAGGTACATCACATGGATGTGAAAAGTGACTTCATCCATGGTTATTTGAAGGAAGAGATATACATTAAACAACCTACAGTGTTTATTGATGATCCTTCCTTAGTTTTTAGATTGGGGAAATCACTGTATGGACTCAAAAAATCCCCAAGGGCATGGTACTACAAGATGGATGTCTTCCTCATATCTCATAAATTTGAAAGATGCAAATCAGATTGTAATGTCTACACGCTGAAAAAAGAGGGGTTATTTATTTTGATTGTATTGTATGTGGATGGCTTTCTCATTACTAGCATCTCTGTTGTTGGATTGAGAAGCATCAAGTATGCTCTAAACAAAGCATTCGATATGACTGATCTAGGACTGTTAAGACAGTTCATTGGTCTCGAAGTAAGTCAAAATAATTTGGGAATCATGATCTCACAGTTCAGATACTCATCAGACATGCTTAGGATATTTGACATGGAAGATTTCTAGGAAGCCCCTTGTCCCTTTCTATTTGGCATAAGGATAGAAGAAGGTGTCTCCACTGTTGATGTATTTGTAACTTCAGAATGTATTCATCCATATATCTTATGTATTGTACCCTGATGTTTATTTCAGGATGTGTCTATAATGTATTTGAGTCATGTCATGCCCCGATGTTCCTATTGGGAGGTTCTATAATGTAAACAAGTCATGTCAAGTCATTGTGGGTAACCCTCCTATTGGTCAAGGGTTAAAGTCCCCATGGTTGTGGGGCCCTAGGGTGATTAGACTATCCTAGAGAAATCGACCCTAGGTGAGCTATTGTAAGTCAGGGCAATAGTCCCCACCATTGTGTTAAGGATAACTCTCCTTGTTGGTCGGAGGAGACAAATTCCCCACAAGTTTTGGGGAACTAGGGTTATTAGACACTCCTAGAGATGTCAGCTCTAGTAAGTAATTGTTAAGTGAGGCCGACATGTTGGAGTGGGCTTCATGTGAATGAAAGAATATAAATAGAGAGTGAGCCTCTCTATTTATCACACACACACTCACTCATTGGGGTGCATGAGTGAGAGGAGAAGTTGTTGGGACAAGAATGATACTACTGCTGTAGGGAGATCATCTTTATGTTTTCGGGTTTTACTTTTGGTGCTGATTCTATCTCTGAGGAAGTTGCAGGGTTTTCTCCTTTATGGTTTCCTTGAGAAAAATTCTTTGTGTCTCTTGTATCTTGTGTTTATTTCTGTGTGTGTTATTCTCTCAGTTAAATATCCTAATATCATAATGCTAGCTTGAATGATAAAAATATAACATCCATAACTTTGGTAGATAACACTCTCTATAGACAGCTCATTGGGATCCTTCTGTATCTCACACATTCGAGACCAGACATATCCTATGCTATGAGTGTTGCTTCCATCTACATGTAGGAGCCACATGAGATGCATTGGAAGGAAACAAAGAGAATATTTCACTATGTGCAGGGTACTAAAGATTATCGGATTCACTATGCAGCTGGAGCACAACTTGATCTCATAGGCTTCATAGACTCGGACTAGGCAGGAGATGGAAATGATAGGAAATCCACTTCAGGATTTGTATTCATGATTGGATCTGGACCAATTTGTTATTCTAGCAAGAAGAAAGCAACACTTTCACTCTCTTCAACATAAGAAGAGTATCGAGGATCTTTGAATGCAGCTATTCAGGTAGTTTGGCTACATGGCATATTGACAGAGTTCAAAATTCAGACTTGATCTTCAATGGACCTTTATTGTGACAACTAGAGTACTATGAAAATTTTCAGTGATCTAGTTCATAAGTAGAGGACAAAGCACATAGAGGTTCACATGCACTACATTCGGGAACTATTGCATGATAGAACCATCACATTGCACTAGTGTCCTACAAAGGATTAAATTGCAAATATTTTCGCCAAGTCTTTCAAAGAAAATAGATTTTCCTTTCTTAGGTCTCTTTTAGGTGTTAAGGATTGACTCCCATTTCCTATTTCTACTTATCTTGAGGGAGTGTTTTTACCATGAGGTTTTCCCCTATTTACTCAGTTTATTAAGCAACATTTTTATCTTTTAGATTGTATATGGGTGAATTTTTGGCCTTGTTTCCAGGGCTTGCAGTTGTCCAAGTTAGGATTCATGGGTTTAGGATTTATAATCCTCCCTTATTTGAACTATCTATTAGATTATATTATCCTAACTTAGAAGTCATGTAGTTATTATTGGGTCCACTAGTCCCATTGGGTCCACTTGGCCTAATTGCTCCACATGTACCAGTCACTGGAGTGTGGGGAACATTGATAGAGGCTAACTGGGACTGAATGCACTTGCATGCATCAGTTTAAGCGCCTCCTAGACTAATCCCTACATTTTAGGAGCCACTAGGAATGTCGACACCAACCTCCTTCATTTGTTGGAAGTAGGTAACTAGTTAAGCTTAGTTATGCTTCAGTTACATTCAGTTAGATGTCTCTAGTTCATTTAGCACCAGTCTTGCATGGATTCATTTGGACAGGTGCCTTTCTCACCTACTTTTCACCTACCACCTCAGTTGGACTATTTTAACTGATTATTATTGATTGAGAGACTGAATTAGATAACTAGATCTTAGCTAGTCAGCTCCGATGATTTAGACACTACTAGTTAGCCATGCAATGAGATTGATCTGGCAGATTCAAATTCTCCTTTATGTATTACTATTGTATACTGCTGGGATGTAATGAAAGTTTATACTATAATTATCTGAGCAGTACTTATTTGTTTCGTGTGAGATTTGATTTGTTCAGTGTGTATTTTTCATTCCTTTTCATTGCATAATATTTAAGAATGCGATTGCACTCATTTATATTAAGATCTAATGGCACAATAATTCTAATACCTTTAAACTTATCTTACAGGTAATATGATTTCTCTAAATTAACGATTGATTTAGGGATCAAGTTGGAGGGAAAATTATGATAAAAAGGAGACTTATCATGTTCAGTCTCATCTATATCTGAGTCTTTAAAAGTGTCCTAGGATGTCAGGAATTCTAAGATCTGAACATCATCTTCAAAGATTTTCCAACTAGTTACATTATTTGGTATAAAAGGCATGCACATGACTTCAATAGAAAAGGTATCAGGGAACAGGTCTTCTGGTGGAATAATCCTAGATGCAGAGTTTGCTAAAATATTTGCATCAAACTTCTGTGACCTAAGGACATATTTAATGGGTGATTCCATGAAGGTGGGTAACACCTTTTGGCCAAATTTGGCGATGAAAACCTGATTTTTTACTCATGTGCTAGATATAAGCCCTCAAAATGCATATATGCCATGTGAATTTCAACTTGCAGTAAAAAAACAAATTGTAGAATATTATGTTGGCTTCCCAATGATATTTTTTAAAGAATATTATGATGCCATTAATGTGTGAAATTTCACATTTAATGAACTGTGTGACCTTAAAATTTTGAAGAAGTTAATAAGTGGCTCGTGTCCAACCCCAATGATTCAATATTACATTAATAATATATATATATATATATATATATATATATATGAGCATGATCTACACAAAATGCATGGTGGTATTCATATTTTTTGTTAAATTATTTCTCAATATAAAATTATTTATTATTTTTTGAAAGTGACCACATCTTATTTTCACATCATTTTATACACGTGTGTCCATTCCAGCTTATTTTTCACTGTTTTCAAAAATTGAAAAACCAAATATACTCTTTTGAAGAGGACACGTCGATGTGTGGGCTGTGCATTTATAAGAAATTTTTGGATGTGTATATTTTACCCTACGGATTTTCTTTGAGCTACTTCGAAATTGTTGTCTGTTTTTCTAAGTGTAATTTTTAAAACCAAAAAAAAAACATATGAATGCCAAAACACATGCATGATATCTCAATGGATAGAGGATTCTATGACGAATCTATTGGTATGAACTCATCTTAGTTGTGTGCCATGAATGGCAGGGTTTACACCCCTAGAAGACATAGAGAAACATTGATTTTCTTGTAAGAGGAATAATTCTCAATTTTTTAGGCCCTCGATCGAGGTATTTAAATACCTCGATCGAGGTTTTAATGGATCCTCGATTGAGGTTTTAATGAAATCTCAATCAAGTATTTATTAAACCCTCAATCGAGGGTCTAACAAACCATCGATCGAGCTACTGTTAAACACTCAAAAAAACAAGATTTGTACATGAATACCAAGGTTTTATATACATGCTCACCATGTTTATATTTTAGTACAAAAAATTGATCAATCCTAGCCCCCTGGTTCTCAACATATTTTGGACACTAACTACCATAATCCATATCTAGAATATTATGCCCATGTAGGAAATTTTAGAAATGGGCTTCAAGGACCCAACTAGAGAATTTAAAAGAAAAATTAGACAAGAATACAGACCTCTACCTCATTAGGAAAAAAACTAGTAATAAGCATAAGTGTTCATTAAGTAATTGTTTTCACACATTTTGAATAAAAAGTAAAAATAAAAATTACACAAGAATAAAGGGGAAATGGGAATTTCAACATCATTTGATTCCTATCGGCGATATATCCAATGTGTATACAATTGCTTGAACCTAATGTTTTCAGAATTAGAGTTATAGAAATGTAGGGAAAGGTTTTAAATACTAAAAATACTTTTCTCCTTCATAAATAATTTTTAATTTTAAAAAACTACAATTATGTGATATGACTTTGAAATTGGCCTGGATTCTCAGGACTACGATCTACCTATGACATAGATCCTCTGGATAGATATTTAAATCCTAGAGCCTAGGGCGGAATAGAACAGGACGATTAAGATAAAAATTAGTGTTAAATTCAGAGTCATAACACATAATTGCAGTTTTTTAAATTAAAAATTATATACAAAGGAGCAAAGTAATTTTAGTACCTTTAGAGAGATGAAAATGTGAGCATGAAAAAAAAATATTACCTCATTTCCTTGGGTTATATCAATGTCCATTGTTTACTCTTCAAAATTGTTATTGTGCCACACATTTGCAGTTAATATTGCTAGTAAATTATTGAATGACATTAGAATTTACATCAATAACACGTGACTAATTGTTTTGGTGTTTCATAATTCTAGGAGTGGAGGAAAATAAACAAAAGAAAAGGTGTTATGGCGACTGTGGGATACGCAAAACAAAAAGTATGGAAACTAAACATGATACTACATCTTATTTCGACAAGAATTGAAAATGTTCAATGACATGAATTCAAATGGGAATTCAAAATACAAGGTCTCCAAGCATCTTTTGGAAGACTTCATTAAATGAAACTTTCCATGATGCATATGGAAATACACATGTTTTTAAATACCTCTATTGAATGTTTATGTATGGTTAGAGGAAAAATCGATCGAGCTAGCAACTTAATCGAGCTTTTCAAAACTTTAACTAAAAAATAATTCGAGTGCCCATATTCGTGTGTGCACACAAATATGGACACCCAAAAATTTCTTTAATCAAAGTTTTTAAAATATTGTATTGTTCATGGGAACAAGGTCTTCAAATTCAATTAAAATAAAACATAGAATTATATATAATAAAATTTAATAAAACATGATTTCGACTGGAAGAATGATACTTGTGGTTAATAGTACATACCTTGAAGAAAAAACAAGTAAAGGCATTACTACTGCCACTTCCTCCAGATTTTATGTGTAGATATTAGTTGTGGAGTAATTGGAATTATAGATGTTATTTATTGGAGCCATAATCACATCTACGACTCAATTACTCTATGAACCATATCTACGAATGAATATAAATGACCCTTTTCTATCCAACAAACGAAGTGAAATAAATGATGGGTTTGTTTCCTATTTATAGAAGGTTAAAAATGCTCAATCTAGGTATACTTTAACCGTCAATCAAGCATGTTTTTAACCCTTGATCAAGGTTTTAAGCCCTTGATCGAAGATTTATCAAAATATCGATCGAGGTCTTAAGATAACCTCGATAAAGCATTCTATAAGCCCTCAATCGAGGTGTAAGACCTTCATCGAGTGTTTAATAAAAGCTCGATCAAGGTACATTTTTTTGTTTTTTCCGAAAAATCCTTGCCAAAAATTGTAACCCACCTCCATGGATGCACCCTAATATTAAAATCCTTAAATGAATTTGTCATGTCCCTACCTAACTTTTAATAATTCAACAAACGTGGAGACTAATAATGGATTCTATTTCTCACCTGCTTGACTATGATTTCACAGTTTCCATAACATTCAATGATTTGTGCTCCCTAGTCCATTTCCTTCCTGAGCCCCTGAACCAGAGCCTCATATTCAACAGTGTTGTTGGTACACTCAAATTCAGGCCTACAAGCAATCATCCATTTGGTTCCCTTAGGATCTATGAGTACACAACTTGCACCAACACCATATTTGGATTTAGTCCCATCAAAGAAAAGTATCCAAAAAGAAAAATCTAATCTAAAATTGGTATTGACATTATATACATTATGCACAATTTATCTAGAAAATGGAACAACCATGCAATTATCGATTTCTAAAAATCTATCGACATTCTCATTAGGGGAAGAATCAATAGGAAAATTTCCAAAGTAAGGGTCGAAGGTGTAGTTTTCAATGGTTGTATTAATAAATAATGTAAGTTCACTTGGATCATTTATATCCATGACTGTTTGTTTCGTGAAAGGATCTCTATTAATATTAATATGATTTGGCCTTCCATTATATGGCATCCACAAATGGGACCAGTCAATGGTAAATTATCCCTTCATCTTCTCCAACCAGTATCTGCTCAGCCACATACCATAAGTCTTAGGAACATCAGCTACTACAATATCCACTGTTTGATGTATTATGGGGTATAGAGACAATGTTAAGAGGACGTTCTTGAGCTCCCCTAGGACCTTAAATCTAGATCTGTCTAGCTGAAAATTTTGAGTAGGGAAAGACTCCCAAGGTGTATTTAAATTCATACAAACATACAAAAGCATAAAATTAGATGATGCCCTTGAATCAATCATGCGATTGTGGATGTTTCTGTTAAAAATTTCAAAAGTTAGCAAAAAAGGTGGGACCCTTTTTTACCAGACTTTTGAGCATTAGGTTTTGTTCAAACTTCCAAATTATCATTTTGAGCCTCTCTTGTTTTATTTACAATCATGCCTCTATGAAGGTTTTCTATTATATATGGTATGTTGAGAAGTTCAAAGAGATAAATATTTTCTTTATCCCTTTTTAAATCGTCTACCAAATTATACTCAATTTTAGGAATTGCCTTTTCTTTTGGCGGTGTTGCTTTAAATGTATTCGGAGTAGATGTCTACGGTTGAGTCTCCTATGATGTCAAACATTTAATTATGGTATTATAGGAATGATACATATCAAATATAGATTCAGTATCATATTCTTCCTATACAATCGATAGCTCTGAAAAATAATTAACAATGTTTACATGTGGATCTTGTTCTTCAGTAGGAGGCATCGACTCTGTGGCTTCCTGTCTAGTATCATTGTGGATAGTTTGGGGTGTAGACTTTAAGGCCTTGAATATAGAATATATCTCATCAGAGGTGAGTGTCTCTCCAGGATTAGGAAAAGGTTGAATTTGTGAATGTTGGTAAGGTCTCCTAAGTGGTGGCCTTGCCAAGCCTCTGTTATTGACCTGGTTGTCACTGCTAGCTCTCTTAAGATATAGCATGTCATTTGAAATATTTTTTTCATGTTATCCATGTCATAAGGTTCTTTTTTGGGGGTGCAGGTTTGGAAACGTTCTCCTTCCTTCTCCTGGATATAGAAGGTTGGTGCGTATCTAGATCAAGATTATCTTTAAGACCAAACATATGTTTCTCTACCAAGACAACCTCCACAAAGGCCCCTTGTAGAGTAGGTTTGCAAGTGCACTTAACCCACATAGAAATTGATGTAGGTAAGCCCTTAATGTAATAGGATACCAACATTTATTCAGCGGGAATAACAATGGAAGGGATCTTGTTCTTCAAACATGAGAACCTTTAATTAAAATCTTTGACTTCATCTTTCGGTTTTATCCTCAAAGAGGATAACTCTATGATAAGATCCTCTGGAGTACTATCGTCTCCAAACTTTTGGAGAAATGGTCCCTCAAAATTTTCCCAAGAATTAATAGAACCAACTTCTAAAGAAAAGTACCAAGTGGAAGCTTGTCCTTCAAAGGAATAAAGGAACAATCTGCACACCACATTCTCATGTATCACATTCATCAATATGATGGCATGCATGAATTTTTTGAAATGATCCTCATCATGGATCCTATAATCTGGATTAAACCTGGGAATCCACTTCTAAGGGTATTTCGGCAATTTGTGATTGTCCATGGACAAGAACTGCATCCACATCGGGCCAAGGTCTATTGAATTGATTAGTTGTTGATCTCTCTGATGGAGAAGAAGAGTTTGAGGATGTTTCACTATCTAAGGACTCTTCTGATAATGATGGAGATCAATGAGGTGGTGTGGGTGGTGGTGATCCACTAGACTGGTCGTTAAGATGTGGATCTTGTGGAGATTGATCCGTAGTTTCCAACATTTGACTTTCTTGGGACTCAAGAGTCTCTCCCTGTTGAGTAGTATCTCGAGTACTGGTATTAATAGGTGAGGTGAGATTTAAAGGAGGGGAATATAAAACATTTATGAGACTCCAAACCATCTCAGTCCCTGGTTCCACCCTTGCGGAAATATCGTGGCTCTTTTTTTCTCCACGGTTCAAAAGTGAAGACTCCACTAGTGGGTGGTATAAAAGGGGTGTTGAGTCTCCCATTTTGTTTTCACATGTTTTACAATGGCCTCCTTCTAGCACCATTTGTTGATGGCACATGCTTGTAGGTTGTTGGAATATCTACAAGGAAGTCAACACAAGGAAATAGTCCAACCAAAAAGGCTTCAAATAGATCACATGTAGAGATGATTCTATCCCCTATTTGTTTGTGATGAATAAATAATATGGATACGAGGCCTCCACTGGCACAAGGGTTTTTAGATCCCAGTGATCTTCTATTTTCTCAAGGAAGATCTGAGAAGGTTTGAAGTAACTAGATTCTAGGCTAACTGTTCAAGGAAACTTAAACAGTTATTGTAAGAGATTTAGGCAAGATAGTTGTAAGATATGTGATTTATACAAGAAAAATGATTACTTAATATATATAAATATAAATTAAGTTCACTTTCCTTAACCAAATTCAAATAAAACCAAACAAAAATCACAATGCTTTATCCAAAGTGTTATGAGTCTACAACATGTCCTATCAAATAATATCAATTGAAAAAATAGTATTAGGGATTAATAACTACTCAATAGTTGCAGAACAGAGCATGTGAATTAGATAAAGACATTCATTCAATGGACATTTGATATGTTAATATTGTAAGTAAAAATAAATACATAAACTAACACATCCAGTAAATAAGCAACCGATGATCAGTATCCCAAATAGATAGAAGAAAGACTAAAATTCATGAAAAGCATTTAATCAACAACCACAGGACATAGCATAAATTAAACTGTAATTTTATTCACTTGCAAAACATTGCAAAGTACCAAATTACAAAGCTTTCCTCATATGTTCTTGTTAGTATCCTCTCATTTATAGTTCATCTAGGCATAATCACACTCGTTTTCCTACTTGGGAAATACCCTCCCTTTAAATAATATTACAAAATTTACAAAAAAAAGAAATTTCCCAAGATGTGGGATTACAAGATAATTTAGTTTCATGGTTTTCCAAGGGAAGAATGCCACTTGGAAAATGCATCCATTAAATATTGGATGTCTTTAAACTCAACATTATCTAAATGCAATTCAACCTTACATATTAAAGATGTGATCTCCTTTTTCTTGATCTTGGGCTATTCTTTGAGGAAGAGATCAATCCTCATTAATGAAGAGAGAGGTGTCTCAACCAAATGCTTGATTTCCTCCATAGTAAGATTGGTCATCGCCAAAACCAGCTCCTTCGTTTTGGCAGAATCACTATGACTATGCTCTAGCTTCAATTTTGGAGGCTTGGCCTCATCGATAGGATTGGGATCATCGATAGGATCTGTTAGCTCTCCAAGAAACTACCTAGGGTTATAGGCTAGGTATGCCTGGTAACTTAAGAATTCAATACCTTTCAGTAAGTGGATCGAGGGGATACTAAGATGGCACTATGGAAAGACTGCTTATCCATATAGTTTAATGAGCCAGTGCTCTTAGAAACTGTAAATTAGATGATAAAGAACAGAAAAGATATGCAGAATATTGCTCAGACAACCAAATACATTAAATTGCAGGGTTTATACAACCAAGTACATACATAACGCAGGGTTATACTAAGCAATAAGAAGTTCCTCCATCAAATCATGAGCATAAGCTAAGCTAATTCAACAGAGTGCAGAATAATGGTGGATGAAAAATTTTGATTACAACAACAAGAGGAAACTGTGATTTTTATTAGAATAAGCATCCAAAGCATAGGCCAAAATTTCTCCAAGCTCGAACCCCTATTCAGTCTGAGTTCTTAGGATTTTAAAGCCTTTACAAACAGTTTCCAGATCCTAAAAGCATGGATCTGTTGAGTTTAACTAAAACATTAACTGACAGTTAAAAGCAAAAAGATAGGGACTGATCCCTAAAATCAAGGAAATGCTGATATGGAGATCTCCTTCAACAGCTTGGTGGTTGGTGAAGTGAAGTAGCCTTCCAAGGCTTGGTGGACTGAGTTGGGCGCACAACAACTTGAGATTAATGATGTGGCATTCATTGTAGGACTGCTGCCTTAAAAAGATGCTTGAAAGCTGGAAAGACTGACTCTCTTTGCCACCTGTAGTGCTGCTCATATCAAGGCTGAAAATCTGGACTAGAAAGGTGGATCGAAACCTTAACTAGCTGTACAAAATCTGGAGTTGATTTCTTCACAATCGGGATGTAATCTTCTCCTCCTTCAAGTATTAGACAGATGTAACACACTTCAATGAAATATGGACAAGTTGAATAGTTCATCTTTGACATTACCAATGGAAAACTGGAGAACTCTGCCATCTGTCAATATCATTTTGGTTATTGCCATGAAGATGGGTATACTCTGTCCCAAGAATAGATGATAGTACTCCAGCTGGCACATAGATATGTTAAGAATTCACG
>LPNX010842805.1:2204-41677 GCA_001517045.1 Pseudotsuga menziesii | reverse complement strand
AGCTCTTTCTCATGATTTCCTTCTGTGACCATCCACGGCCTTGTGCTTGCCAAAGGCTCCACTAGCCGTCCAAATGAGTCCCACAGATGCTGCTGGTAGTTAGCATAGGACAGATCACCTGGAAAAATGTGAACATCGTAGCTGCATTGTTGAATGTGTTCTAAAGTTGATGATGTCCATCCTGTTTGACCCATGTCACCAACTATTGCAAAAAACAAATTGGAAATTGTGCAGGCGGAGTCTTGAAACTGTACTCTGGTCCATAGCGTCCACATCGATAAAAGTAAGTTTTATTAGCTTCCAGTGGTCCAATTACAACATGGTGAATGTCGCCAGAGCCATAAAACATGTATGAATATGAATCGCTATCCCCCCATGATGATGAAGCATACAACCCCGGAGAAGTTCCATACTCAACCATCGAAGGTACATTAGCACCGTCAGTAATCCATGATACCCGCATCTGGTTCTCTCCTGATTATTTGGTCTGTTTATTGCCAATAATTTTGACAGAAGCAACCTATTTTTATCCTCCCTGATTGCATGCTGTGACAGAGCACCTATCGTTCTCCTCGTGGCATCTTTGTATGCGGCCTGATGGTTGTGTTTTATCTCCTTTATTTGTTGATTAGAATCCCATGTGCATCCAGATATGAAACTAAATAACTCGTGATGAAGAAAAGGAAATGGCACTCAGTGTCAAGCTTTGAATATTTTATTTGTTGAAAAGTTTCTACACGTCATTTCTGCCACGAATTAACTTTTCCACATCACATGATGGAGTGTTCGGAATGTTATATTCTCCATGTCTTCCTTCCTAATTTGTGTGCTCCTCACAGTCAAATTCCATAACAGCCGGAGAATATCAAAATGTTTCAGCAGCAATTTCTCAATCCACTATAATAATGAGCAAGCAATGCACCATCAATCTTTCCTTTCGACAGTTACAACAGGCTCGTTTGATGATTTGATGAGTATGAAGCAATCTTTGATTTTTGCACATGGATATGTTTTCGGTAGCTAAATTCATTCTGGAAAACCATATTAGCTGCCGAAACTGGCCTGTTTCGGCAGTTAAGTAAACTTCCACAGACTTAGCTAATTGTCGAAAGCTGAAAATTTGAATTTTGAAGCCCAAGACTCACAGAAGTAAAAATTTTACCCATTCTATCACCCAAAAAGACGGTGGTCAGTTTGGGAGATAACATCTGGCTCCTACTCGGGGATGGAATCCTCCCAGTGAGGTTCTGAAGAATCCCAGAACCAAGTAGTTCCAGTAGCCTTTAGCATTGGGCATGGAGTCATCGAGCCATCAGCACTGATCCCTCTGCAAACCTGTATCCCACCTGCAGCTTACATGCAGCCTGCTCTGCTTATTCAACAACAACTGAAAATGATCTACGTGCTCATAAGAAGAGCTTTATTCCTATCTACTCCTACACTAACTAATAGGAGCAGCATGATCAAGTAACACTGGATTTCCAATGCAGCCATGTCAGATTGTGATTTACAGGCATCTTTGATCTTGAATCAAACAACAATGGAAGCCATATCATGTAGAAAAGATGTTTGAACAGAGGATAAAGACAATCTTCTTCTGGCAGAAAAAGTTTAAGATCGATACTGCTCATGGACTCTAAATAGTCAGCAAAAGGATCATCAAAATAACAGAGCAATACCTTTTTAGACTGCTGATCCAACTGTAAATTAAAAAGATGCTGAAAACTGTCTTGAATAATCTCACTGTTGAATGCAGGCTGCTTGAAATTTGTTGGAGAAACATATAAGATGGACTGCTGATCTGAACCATTCAGATCCTCGCCTTTATCGCTCTCTTCAAAAGTGCTGCAATCTACCTTTGTCTGCAAGTCTGGAAGATGTGGGCTGCTCGTAACACATGCTGCTGCAACATCAATACATCTGGGATCATGATTGGACAGCCCCTGCAAATCTGTAAATTGTAAGCTGTCCTCTTCAAACTCTGCAGATCTGAAAATGTCACTTGCTGATATGTCATTCTGCTCAACATCTTCAAACTCTTTAGAGGGAATAATATCATCTTCATGAAAACATACATCAGTAGGTGCATTTGATATGATGTCAAAAGCATCACTAAGGTTATCATGGGGTGAATCAACGATCTCCTGATCATGATGAAGAGTATTTTCTTCAGCAGCATACTCTCCCTGAAGTTCTACTTTCGAAAGATTAAACTCGTGACAACACTCAGGAAAAAGAAGATCAGCTGAATAAATATTCTCGTAATATGAATTGAAAGCCACATGGAAATCCTTCAGAGAATGGATACTAACAGCAGGAAGGGATTGACACCATTCACGAGCATTTCCTTCTAAAGAAAATTTGAACAGCTTGATCAAGACATCTTCGTGAACAAAGCCATGTTCAAGCATGCATTGATGAAAATTGAATAAGTGCTCACCGGGATGATCATACTTACTTCCTCTGAATCTGGGAAGATAATCATCCCATTCATTTATAGTTGGCACTGGATGCGGAAAACCAGATATATCTGAAAAATCACAAAAAGCATACCTCTTAGCTAAGATCTTTTCCATTTCATACCAGTGGAATCAAAAACAGAATTCTGAACAATGGAGTCGCCACTGAGTTCGTCCTTCATGGAGTCACCAAATAGAAGATTATAACCAATAAGTGTCTACCCCTTGTCTATCATCAAAGAGTAGATCTATGTCATTTCCCAAGAAGATCGGCTTCTCAACTCGTTCCCCGGAAACGGCGCCATTTTGTTAGCTCTCCAAGAAACTACCTAGGGTTATAGGCTAGGTATGCCTAGTAAATTAAGAATTCAATACCATTTAGTAAGTGGATCGAGGGGATACTAAGATGGCACGATGGAAAGACTGCTTATCCATATAGTTTAATGAGCCAGTGCTCTTAGAAACTGTAAATCAGATGATAAATAACAGAAAAGATATGCAGAATATTGCTCAGACAACCAAATACATTAAATTGTAGGGTTTATACAACCAAGTACATACATAACGCAGGGTTACACTAAGCAATAAGAAGTTCCTCCATCAAATTATGAGCATAAGCCAAGCTAATTCAACAGAGTGCAGAATAATGGTCGATGACAAAATCTGATTAGAACAACAAGAGGAAACTATGATTTTTATTAGAATAAGCAACCAAAGCATAGGCCAAAATTTCTCCAAGCTCGAACCCCTATTCAGTCTGAGTTCTTAGGCTTTTAAAGCCTTTACAAACAGTTTCTAGATCCTAAAATCATGGATCTGTTGAGTTTAACTAAAACATTAACTGACAGTTAAAAGCAAAAAGATAGGGACTGATCCCTAAAATCAAGGAAATGCTGATATGGAGATCTCCTTCAACAGCTTGGTGGTTGGTGAAGTGAAGTAGCCTTCCAAGGCTTGGTGGAATAAGTTGAGTTGGGCGCACAACAACTTGAGATCAATGATGTGGCATTCATTGTAGGACTGCTGCCTTAAAAAGATGCTTGAAAGCTGGGAAGACTGACTCTCTTTGCCACCTGTAGCGCTGCTCATATCAAGGCTGAAAATCTGGACTAGAAAGGTGGATCGAAACCTTAACTAGCTGTACAAAATCTGGAGTTGATTGCTTCACAATCGGGATGTAATCTTCTCCTCCTTCAAGTCTTAGACAGATGTAACACACTTCAATGAAATATGGACAAGTCGAATAGTTCATCTTTGACATTACCAATGGAAAACTGGAGAACTCTGCCATCTGTCAATATCATTTTGGTTATTGCCATGAAGATGGGTATACTCTGTCCCAAGAATAGATGATAGTACTCCAGCTGGCACATAGATTTGTTAAGAATTGACGAGACCTCAAGATTTATGTCATAATTATGTCAACTGATAGTCGAGAAGCTGCACCCACAGATGACCATATTTCTTCCTTTTCTGTAGATATGTGCTCTAATTCTTCATGACTGAATTCATCATATCATCCCCCTCACCTCGATGAGCTGAATTACTATTATACCAAGGTGCATGGAACACCACAATAAGCCAAGGTGTTCTTCTCCTATTTACTCTTGAAAGGTCGATCTGAAGCCATCGATATTGATCTGAAACTTCTCCATAGTCGGTATAGGAACCAAGCATAACAATATGTACCCCTACAACCTCAAACGAATAGTAGAGGTTTGAATTTGAACCACTTTCTTTAAAAGGAATAAGCCATCGTGCATTGAATGCTCTAAATGGAGGCATAAGGAAGGGGATCAGCTCTTTCTCATGATTTCCTTCTGTGACCATCCACGGCCTTGTGCTTGCCAAAGGCTCCACTAGCCGTCCAAATGAGTCCCATAGATGCTGCTGGTAGTTAGCATAGGACAGATCACTTGGAAAAATGTGAACATCGTAGCTGCATTGTTGAATGTGTTCTAAAGTTGATGATGTCCATCCTGTTTGACCCATGTCACCAACTGTTGCAAAAAACAAATTGGAAATTGTGCAGGCGGAGTCTTGAAACTGTACTCTGGTCCATAGCGTCCACATCGATAAAAGTAAGTTTTATTAGCTTCTAGTGGTCCAATTACAACATGGTGAATGTCGCCAGAGCCATAAAACATGTATGAATATGAATCGCTATCCCCCCATGATGATGAAGTATACAACCCCGGAGAAGTTCCATACTCAACCATCGAAGGTACATTAGCACCGTCAGTAATCCATGATACCTGCATCTGGTTCTCTCCTGATTATTTGGTCTATTTATTGCCAATAATTTTGACAGAAGCAACCTATTTTTATCCTCCCTGATTGCATGCTGTGACAGAGCACCTATCGTTCTCCTCGTGGCATCTTTGTATGCAGCCTGATGGTTGCGTTTTATCTCCTTTATTTGCTGAGTAGAATCCCATGTGCATCCGGATATGAAACTAAATAAATCGTGATGAAGAAAAGGAAATGGCGCTAAGTGTCAAGCTTTGAATATTTTATTTGTTGAAAAGTTTCTACAGGTCATTTCTGCCACGAATTAACTTTTCCACATCACATGATGGAGTGTTCGGAATGTTATATTCTCCATGTCTGCCTTCCTAATTTGTGTGCTCCTCACAGTCAAATTCCATAACAGCCGGAGAATATCAAAATGTTTCAGCAGCAATTTCTCAATCCACTATAATAATGAGCAAGCAATGCACCATCAATCTTTCCTTTCGGTAGTTACAACAGGCTCGTTTGATGATTTGATGAGTACGAAGCAATCTTTGATTTTTGCACATGGATATGTTTTTGGCAGCTAAAGTCATTCTGGCAAACCATATTAGCTGCCGAAACTGGCCTGTTTCGGCAGTTAAGTAAACTTCCACAGACTTAGCTGATTGCCGAAAGCTGAAAATTTGAATTTTGAAGCCCAAGACTCACAGAAGTAAAAATTTTACCCATTCTATCACCCAAAAAGACGGTGGTCAGTTTGGGAGATAACAGGATCTAGGAGTGGTAGATCCTGATACTTGAGCAATGTTTCTGAGGCAAACAAACTCGTTTTTGCATTTTGCTCATCCATGTTTGATGATGGATTCGACCATATCAAAAATCCTTTCCCATGTTTCAATGATCACCTCGATTTTCTTAAGCTTAAGCTTATCTAGGATGGGCATATCTTTTGTTTTGTATTTGATATATTTTATCCACTCTATAATGTGATCAAAAGAATTAGTTGCTTCCTTCCTTCTGTTGTGATTCTCATGGAGGACCTCTAACTGATGTTCAAATGAATTATATAGCTCCTTCATCTCATTGAACCCTTTATACATGTTAACCATGCCTTGATAAAATTGATCATGTATTTTTCATGCTAATTGTTTAAACTCCTCTCCTGTAAATTTGGAGAAAGAAGAGGTACCAGATGCCAGTTGGAGGTATTTGAGTTGTTGTTCAAACATGAAATTTTTGTCTTCCTGATTCTCAATTAAGAGATTCTCCTTCTCAAGATGTTGATTAAGATAATCGTTCTTGTTTTGTACCCGATTTAAATTCTGTTCATATTCCTTTTTAAGAAGTTGAATTTCCTTCTTGTGGCGTACCTCAACTTGTGCTAGGTCATCTTTGGACTTTTGCAGCTCTTTCTCCTTGTCTTTAAATTATTTATTTAGCTGATATACTGAATCAAAATTTTCTCCAGCAAAAACCCCCCGTTGTAGGTACAACAGATCCTATGTTATTTTGAAAAGGGAGCCCAATTGCACATACGGAGATAACTTGGTAAGACTCTTTGTAATATTAATGAGCTTTCATTAATATTATTATTTGACTCTTGGGATTCCTTAACTTAACCAAATTTCCAAAAAATCCATGTTTGATTTCTTTGTTTTAAATGCATGAAGATTGTTTTTGTTTGGGATTGTCTTAATGTTTTGCACTCTGCATCCCGAAACCCACAAGTTGCAGCATGCAAGGAACATTTTAATTGATATTTCATTTTTTCTTCCTGCATCTCGCATCTTGCAAATGTGGGATGCGGAGGGAGTTTTCATGTGTGTTTATTTTAATCAACCCGCATCCCACAAGTTACAGAATATGGGTAGCAGGGTTCTCATTTGTTTACATTTTGGTTTGCATGTTTCTGCATCCTACATTCCACAAAAATGTGGAATGCAGAGTGTAGAGCTGATTGAATAATTTTTTGCTATTTTGTGATTCGGCACTTCGCATCATGCAAGTTGTGTAATGCAAGTTGCAGAATGATTAATAAACTTGTGATTTCGTGTTTGATCCCGCATCCTGCAAAACCGATCCTCACCATTCTTTTTACCCTCATATGAATATTTGTATTATTTCTCAGGAATTATAAATATGACAATTCTATTTACGATGTTCATTGTTTTATTGCTGTAATTCACTTTGTTGTGTGCTTTTACCTTTATATTTTACAACGCGATTTCGACAGTGTTTAATACAATTTCAGGTTGGTTATCAGGTTGCTTTCTCACAATTTGAATTGTTTATTGTGCTTCCTGTATAATTCAGTTTTAATTTCTGGTATAAGCATTCAAAACAATACATGGCAACATCCAAAACCCCCATAGTTACCAGGCGTAAAAATATTTAGAAAGACATGTTCACCAAAGACCTGAACTTCAGTGTCTTTTCTGATACTAATAGCCGAGTGACTAAAACTTACCAATTCCATTGGTCCCGGGCTTACTCAATTTTCAATAACAATGACCTCTCAAACTTCCAGAGTGACCGACTTGTTTATGAGAGAATTAGGGATTCTGGCCTACATATGATTACTATAAGACCAACCATCCTACCTTATAATGATGTCGTTAGATGGATTATAGACCACGCCAATGTGAAATATTGTTCGTTTAATACCAGTACCAGCTCTCAACTAGCCAATTTTTTCTCTAAAACCTTTGTGAGTTTTTGTTCCCTTAAACCTTTTATACAGCTCCTCAATGCAGACTTTGTTAAACCTAAAAAATCTATATTGAATTTTGACCAAATGCTTAAATACTGGATGACTAAACCACACAACTTTTCCAAGAGGAAAGACCAACTGTACCCCATTGAATGGTTTAAAGAGCCTTACTCCCTACTTGCAGCGATGTTGTGTAGGCTTTATGGTCTTCCCAATTGTTCTTTCTCTAAAGAGGAATGGGAAACCATCGCTCATAATATTATAACTGTAGGCAAATCTTTCCCATGGGCCTCAATCCTGTCACTTGAACTGAAAAACACCATACAAGAGTTCCAAAAAGCAACTGCTAAGAAAAAGCCGAATTTTTGTCTCACTTCCTTTATTATGTACATTTTATGTTCTAAATTTTGTTACCCTAATATGGGATGGAGTTGGGTATTACCAGCTCCCCATGTGCATATTTATCATTCTATGCTCTAGGCTAGCAACTATGTGGCCAGGTTTTATGATATATGTGAAAGTTTCCTCAACTGGGTGTATTTCTTGATTTTCAACAAAGAAGCTCCTACCTTATCCCCTTAAGCAAAATCCCTCATAGCCATTATGGGAGAATGGTATGTTGGTGAATCATTTTCCTATACCAGGGTTTATGGTAGCAATGCTACCCATATGTTACCCAAGGTCATACTAGAAAGGTTGTTCCTTGAGGAGATTTATTTTCAAATAGTTATAGAGGGGATTTATAAGAAATGTGTTGCATCTAAAAGGAAAGTTTGGCCTAGGTTTCCTATTACCATTGAATCCTTGAGCATACCCACTTCTACTTGGGCATCAGAGCTGAGTGACCACATAGTGTCACTTAAACTTGGTTTTGCAAGCAAAAGGAAGCATGATCCCAAAGGGATTGTCGATTTACACCTAAAGCAGAACCATTTTAAAACAGGTTATGTTCATGAGGAAACTCCGGATGATTTCATTTATCAGGAAGTAGATACATTTTTTGAAGTCCTAGCTAGGGCTAAGAGAAAAGAAGAGAAAATCCATATCCTGCAGTACCAGAAAGAGATTAGGGATAGAGTAAAACATTACAGGTCTATGGAGTTAGACATCTTGGAAAGGGTGACAAAAGACAGGGAAGAAATAGAATCTCAAGCTGCAACAAAGAAGGCATTGGCATCCAAAAATGCATCTATGGAAACCAGCTCAAACTTGGATAAAGGAAAATCTCCCATGGGAGAAATTCCATAGATATTTGTGGAATAGCAGGTTAAGGACTATTTGCAGACTTTGGAGCAAATAAAGCAGAAGCTGAACATGATGAATTCGGCACTAGATACTCAAGAACTTGCAACCTCCTAGTAAGTTGAATATTTCCAAGTGACCACTGTGGTTGAAAAGACTCAACATGAACAAACTCGGGATGAGGACAAACCTTTAATGAAGATGAAGATCTCCATTCTCCTTCCTACTATTGACCTGACTCATTTAGAGCAAGAGGAGGAAATAATTTCTCCTGTGCCTATTATTGTTGAGACTAGTAATGATTTCCAAAATTTTACCAATGGTAGCAATGGTAAACTTTCATCACCTCCTCCTCAATATCAACCTTCTTGTCAGTCTATCCCATATTCTTCTGCAACACTTCTTTCATCAATAATGGCTTTATCATCATTGTCTGATGGCTCTATTGTGACACCTTTTATGTCTGAGACCTATCAAAATGCCACTATATTACTCGAATCAATCACACCCGTTCCTATGGATATGATTCTTCCTTCATTTATTGTGGATCCAGTTTGCAAAATCCCATTGCATATTCCTTCATTCAGCTCAGTGTCATCCCCTATGTCTGAGAAAATTATAACAGTGCCACCATCATCATTACTCAAAGCCACTATTGTGCAAATTTCTTCTATGGAAGATTATGTTCATGAAATTTCTTCAACCCCTGAAGTAACTCTTGCTTAGAATGTTACTCCCTCCCCTACTACCTCTCATATCACTATGGCTATGCCCTCTCAAACTTCATATTTGATATCCACAGGCATTAGCATATCCCCCATTGATGAGGTCAGGGATGACTTTAATGAATACTTTGTGATATCTCTGGGAGAATATTAGTACAGTAAAGTTGATAGATCAGTGGTAAAATGAGGCAAGAAGAGGGGCATAGATCATAATGATATGGACATGTCTATGGTAAATGAAGTTGTATGGATGTGGCAATAAAGTGACCCAAAAGCCTATGCTACAAATGTAGCATCTGTTCTAGGAGCCTTCAAAGGTCCCAATCTGGATGCTGTCAACAATTTAAATAGATATTTTGATAAACAAAAGGTAGAAATTGTCAGTTTGAAAGAAGCACTAGAGCGGCTCAAGAAACAACATGAGGCCAAGCAGGATGAACTTCAAGTGAAGAATGTTACTCTCAGTGAAGAGATGCAAAGAGAAAAGAATGATAATGCCACTTTGGTTCAAAAAGTTGCATTATTAGAAAGACAATATGAAGATGCAACTGCAAGTGTAGCTTCATCTTAATTTTCCAAATTTTCCCAAGAAGAGTTTAAAGAGCTTTCCATCGAAACTAACAGGGAACACTATGATTTGGTATGTGAGTTATTTAAAACTCTAGATGATGTATTTGAGACTCACATGGTGTTTGACAAGATGTCTGTTGTTCTCGAAGACCTAATTGAGAAAAGACAGCGGGCCTCAAAAGCTTATGATGAGGTCATAGACTGGCAGGGGTACATGAAAGATAAGAGTGATAATATCACTCTCCTCACTACTTTTCAGTTTAAAAGAGCCAGAACTATTTTGAGAGATTCAAAAGACTTAGATGAAACAATATCTGAATCCATAAAGAAAGCTCAGGCTATCTGCAGCATAAGATGGTATGCAGTTGACAATATCATGATTGAATTATCCTTTCCTACCATGGCGATTATTGGAAAGGCATGTCCACCTGGACTGATGGTCAAGAAAGTAGAGCAATGAAGGGATGACTAGGAAGAGAAGATCAAGAAACTTGACCACATCAGCATACATGATGTAGATCAGTTAATCAAACAACCATTTGCAGTACAAGGCAAGATCCACGTCTACATCCGAGTTTGGCATAAGTTGACTAAGAATGAGGTCAAATATTATAAGTGTAATGCTCAACTTGGCATTGAATATGGAACTGATCCTAATATTGAGGAGCTGCTACATATTTGGAGGGTGTGGAAAGATTTCTTGGGATATTATCCTTGTTTAGGTTTTTTATCCCCTTTAAGGGGAATTCTATTGTTTGTCATAATTAGTTAAGTGAATGATCTCTAATTTTTCAGGGACTTTTTTGACTTTTGGAAGTAGGGAGACTAATACAATGGATCGAACAAAACTTAAGTCTTTTCCAAGGATTTTTTTTTTTGTAATTTGTTACAGAGAATTCTGAATAAATACAGTGTTGCAATTCTTATCTCTTGTACTTGATCTATCAAATTTCTTTGACAGGTTTTAGTTTTCTTGTTCCAAATGATCAGATAGTACCATGATTCATTTGTAATTGATTAATGTGTTTATTTAACTCTGATTTATCTATATTGTTTATTAATGCATTGATAAAGCTTCATGAAATTTCTTTTATGAACTGTCTTTATCTCTTTCTGCAAATGGTTTAGTAGTAAAATTTTTATAGCTTATAAGTTGGTTTTTCAACTAACTTGAGCACCTGCGGGTTATCTTGAATGGTTTAATTCTGATTTACTGTTATTTAATTTTTATTACACAATTGTAATCTCAGTAAGTATAGTTTCATCTTATTTACATTTTTGTCAATATGATGAATTTCTTGTTCTTCACACAACTCAAGATAACCTTTCATCCATTCAACACCTATTCAAATTAGTTTAGGTTTAGATTAGGTTCTTCTTCCTAGTTAGGTTTTAGTTTTCATTTTATTTTCTTAACTCTTTGTTTTCCACTCTGGAAAACATATCCCATTTTGGATCAAATCCATCTATAATCCAATAGAGGCTACAAAAGTATCTGTGGGACATTACCATACCAAACAGCTCGAGGATAGAACAATACCTACATGGGATTGTTTGAATCCTTTGGCTAGGTTTTCTCCATGTGTTGTAAGCCTTAAACACCCTTATCAGCTACATACTCAGTTGGGTATTCAATAAATGGCTCTCGAAAGAGGGCCATCACATCATTCCTAAATGAAACACTCACACACCTCCTCCAGCAAGAGATCCAATCATTACTCATAGTTGCACTAGCGCATCTCCCTTAGGGGAACAAGTAGCCCAAGTTTCAGACACTATCCCAGTTACCCCTAGACAAGAACAGGCCACCCCATCAGACAAATACGTTCTCATATCACCAATCGTAGGGCCCATTATAGTTGTATAGTTGTTGAAGGTAATTCCCACAATGTTGCCGTGTTTAGAAGAAAATTCGTTGAAGATCATCCTACTCAGGATTTGCCTCAAATCAGTAATCAAGACAATCCAAGCCTAGGTGATCAAAAAACTAAAAGACATCGTGACCTTTTCAGTGAGCCATCTACTCCTAGGTTAGATCTATGTTCCTTTTTTCAGGAGTCGACAACTCCTTGACATAACATTCGAGCAGGAGGGCCACCCCCGTCTCCTCCCTCTTCTTCATCTTCATATGATGAATCATCAAATTTTGAATCTTCAGACTCCTCACCAGAATCTATTTCGATGGATGATGAATGACATAACAGGCCATGGTTAGACAAGGATGCCATGTCTGTTTTAGGCAATCAACACAGATTTCCTAAAAAACCTAAGAAGTGGCTTCAAAAATTTAATCCAGATGATAAGATTCTTGTGGAAGACCACATAAAATCCTTCATGCAAGCCATTAGACTTAGAAACGTTGTCCATGAAGACATGATTTGCAGACTCCTCCCTTACACATCCGAGGGAAAGGCTTCTACTTGGTATTTCTCCTTAGAATCCAGTTCCATCCCATCAGGGGACGTATTTTCTGAACTCTTCACTCAAAATTTTGGGGATGATAAGACCCCAGAGGAGTTGGTCATTCTCTTCCATGAAGACTAAGGGTAAAGAAATATTTAAATACTACAATCACCAATTTTCATATTTAAATAATAGCATCCCAAATATAGTACTTCCTATTGGGGAATTACTGGTAGCATACTATATTAAGGGTCTCCTAGCCCAAATAGCCATGTGGGTTAAAAGGGCCCATAAATATTCCTTGTAAGATGCCTTCTCTGAAGCCATACAAGTCGAAAGAGAGATTTTCTATCTCAAAGACAACTCTAACACAACATCTGAACAAGTGTCTCCCTCATGCAAGAAAAGTGACACTTCCCCTAAACCCGCTGCTACCAGTCAAGATCCATTCAATATAAGTGAAGTGAAGAAACTCCTCCAAAGAATGTCTAACGAGATGGTATATCTTAATAAAACAAGTAACAAAAATCAACAAAACAATAGGGGATTCAATAGGCCACTTTTTAGGAGGCCTACACAACCCCCTCAAAATCCACCACCTCCAAATCCTAGCGATGGATTCACATTAGAAAAGATTTTTTCTGTCATGAATTCCTTAGCCATGGGAACACTAGACATTCCTAAATCCTTTGAAGATCAATCAACTCTAGATTCAGAACCTCCCCAGTAGGAAGAGGAAGATGACCAACAAGTCAGCTCTGTGAGCTTCTTTTCTAAAGAATAAGAAGAAGAAGAAGAACTCGATATATTTTTTAATCTCCAACACACACACAATACTAGGTCTAAAGGACCACCTCCACAGGAAGCAATGCCTGTAGCATAGACCCCTAGCAAAGGTAAGGATCAAGTTCAGAAGGACACCCTCATTCCTAAGCTAGAATACAACTTGGCCGAGGAACTTAAGAGAGTCAAAGAAAACATATCTTTATTCGATCTTCTTAAAATCCATTCCATAAGGGATTCCTTACCTAAAAGCATGATTATAAAGAAACCTAGAGAAACTGAGAATAATAATATTGACTCCACTTCCCGTCCAAACCATCCTTATAAGCTTGGAAGCAAAGGTACTCCTCCCTTCTTACTTACCTTTGATATCTTTAACAGAAATGTGCATAATTGTATGGTAGACTCAGGTGCTTCAGCCAATGTTATGCCCCTTTCTGTATGTAAGAAGGTTAATGTTGTTTTGGAAAACTGTCCTATTCAGATCATGCAATTAGATAGATCCAAGGTTAAAGTGGTAGGGAGGCTGAGAAATGTTCTTCTCAGACTATCTCTAGATCCTAGGATTCACTAAACAATCGATATTGTGATTGCGGATATTCCAGAGACCTATGGTATGTGGCTGAGTCGGGATTGGTCAGAGAAACTTAAAGGTTACTTTGCTTCTGATTGGTCTCACTTATGGTTTCCTCTTAACGGGTAGCCTAATAAGCTCAAAGTTGACAGAGAACCTTTCATGAAACAAACTGTAACTAATCTCGATGGTTCCAATGAATCAATCTCCCTCTTTAACAATCAAATTGAACATTTCACATTTGAAAATTTCTTTGGAGACTTACTCGCTGATGTATCACCAATAGAGAATGAGCAGAAACACTCTCAGGTAACTCATCTTACATCTGTCCTGTTCTCTAGTAGTGTTGTTTATAATGTTTATAATGTAAATACCAATTTCAAAATTGATCCTACAGTTTGGACCTTGTTTTTTATGGCTCCAGGTTAAAGGAGGGAGCATGCACAGGATGTGTGCTAATTGATCCAAAATGAATCAAAATGATGATATCCTGTATGTTGGAATTTGAATGCACCAATAACGTCGCCAAGTATGAGGCTTTGGTCCAAGGACTCAGGAAAGGTGTCAATATGGGAGCTGAAGCAATTGACTGTGTGGGAGACTCAGAAATCATAGTGAAACAAGTATGCAATCAAATACACTGTTTGTCTTTGTGCTTAGTGAATTGTTAGAAATTCATCAGGGATATGACTAATTCCTTTTCAGAATTTAACATTAAATCTGTTCCTAGATTGCGGAAATTTGATGCAGATCTGTTAGACAATACTGCATCAAGGCTAATTCCGCCCGAAGGTTTGTATCCACAAACTTTCTCTATTGAATTGATGTACATACCCTCTATACCTGAAAATTTCATGAGTTGGAAAGTGTTTGATGATGACCATCAAATATTGGACTTCCTGTCGACTCAAAATACCTTTGAAGGTATGGCGATCAACAAAGCTGATCATGAGAAGTCTCTATTTGATCCTTCCAACATTATCCCCAAGTCTGTCATCAGTCTGGAAAATTTCTATGATTTACAGGATAAATTTAGGCAAACCACCAATTGCAAGACTTAGATTTCAACCTTGAATTACGCTCCTGTTAACCTCGGATCAGAGCAAGAGCCTTGATGTATTAACCTTGGAATTCACTGCTCCCATGATGAATGAAGAAATTTCATTAAGCTATGCAGGGAAATTAAGGATGTTTTTTCCGTGACATATGATGAACTCCAAAATTTCAACACTACTATCATGCATCATAACATCCCTATGAAGCCCGAAGTAAAGTCGTATCAACAAAAATTGAGTAAAATGCACCCCAGCCTGGAACCTTCCGTCAAGAAAGAACTCGAAAAGATGCTCTTGGCTAGGATCATATTTCTCGTCAGGAACACGCAATGGATAGCTAATTTGGTCCATGTTCGCAAGAAGAATGGGGAAATTGGACTCTGTGTAGGCTTCAGGATCCTGAACCGAGCCTCTGAAAAAGACAACTATCATGTTCCTCCGATGGAGCAGATTCTACAAAAAGTAGCCGGATTGGAGATGTTTTCACTACTAGATGGTTTTTCTAGCTACAATTGGGTCTTGGTAGCGCTCGACGACCAACCTAAAACTTCCTTCCGAACCCCTTGGGGAACATTTGCATATAGATGAATGTCGTTTGGATTAATAAATGCAGGAGCCATGTTCCAGAGAGCTATGGACATACATTTCAGGGGCTTGATACATAGCTCTGTTGTTGTTTATTTAGATGATGTAACAATCTACTCTAATAAATGACAGAATCATTTGTTTGCTCTACGATAGGTATTCGAGAGATGCAGGAAAATCGGCATTTACCTAAACCCTAAGAAGTCCATCTTTGCAGTAACATAAGGTAAGCTGTTGGGTTTCATAGTATCGAAGGAAGGTATGATCATCGATCCAGAATATGTTGAAAAAATCTCTAAAATTGACCTTCCTAACTCTCGAAAGGCAATGTAGTCATTCTTGGGTAAGATTAATTTTGTTCGAAAATTTGTTCCCAATTTTGCTCAAGTGGTTAAACCCCTGCAATTTTTATTTAAAAAATATGTACCATTTAAGTGGTCCAAATAACAGAGAAATGCATTTACTGAGATCCGAAAAATCATAGCAGAAGCACCTGCTCTCATGTCCCTAGATTTTAGTAAAGAGTTTATATTGTATACATTTGCTACTAAATTTTCCTATGTAGCTATCCTAACACAGAAAAATCATGAGGATGTTGAGATCCCCATTTCCTTTATGAGTTCTACATTCAAAGGAGTTGAACTCAATTATTCCCAGGTTGACAAACAAGCCTACACTATATATAAATCGATAAAGCACTATAGGCCTTATCTCTTAAATTCAAGGACAAAAGTGATCATTCCCTATATGGCCATTGACAATGTCCTCATCCAAAAGTAGTTGGGAGAAAAGAGATATCACTAGATGACTGCCCTTCAAGAATATGATCTAGATATCAAACCTGGAAATATCGTTAGAGGACAAGGTTTGTGTCAGCTCACTTCCCAGTCAAATGACCCTAAACAACAACATACTATTTGAGAGCAAGAAGAGGCTAATCCTATAGGTTTTGTGAATGTGCTTGAAACTGCAGCATCTAAATGGTATGATCACATCAAGTTCTTTCTTCACAATGGGCTTACCCTTGAAACCCTTGATCCCAAACAACATAGAGCATTAAGGATGAAATCTGCTCTTTATCAACTTATTGATAACGTTTTGTTTAGGAAGAATTATGATGGAATATTTCTCAGATGCCTGGAAAAGTATCAGAGTAATGATTTCTTGTTTCAATTTCATGCAGGGCCTATAGGTGGACATTTTTCAAGAGATACAATGAATCACAAAATCATCAGGGAAGGATACTACTGCCCTACCCTATTCAGAGACGCCCATGCATTTGTCAGAAAATGTGATCCTTGCCAAAAGTTGGCTGGAAAAGTCAAGAAACCTACTTATCCTTTGCAGCCAGTTGTAGTCCAATTCCCATTTCAGCAGTGGGGGTTGGATTTCATCAGATCCATCAACCTCATATCCTCATTACAGCATAAATACATCTTGACATCCACTAACTACTTTACAAGGTGGGTTGAAGCAATCCCATTAAGACTGTGTAACACAAGTCCTAGAGAATCAGATAATCACCAGATTTGGCACCCCCAAGTATCTTTTTTTTGACAATGCCTCATACTTCTAGTCCATTGTCTTGACCAACTACACCCTTGAAAAGGGTATCAACCTTAAGTTTTCTGCTAATTACTATCCTTAGGGAAATGGGCTTGCAAAATCTTCAAACAAGAACTTGATAAGAATTCTTAAAAAGACAGTGGCTTCACATCATAATAACTAGCACATCCAACTTTATTATGCTCTTTGGGAAGATCGAATCACCCCAAAGGCAGCCCTTGGTAACTCCCCATATTGCCTTGTTTATGGCAAGGAAGTTGTCCTGCCACCTAATCTCACCATTCCTTCATTACTATTGGCCCAATCTATCCAAGAGAGTGAATCTTCCCCGTTACAATAGAGGATTGATTCTCTGCTCAAACTAGAAGAGGATAGAGAGAAATCCAAGAATAAATTTTACCAAAATCAACAGTTGGTTAAGAAATTGTTCGATGAGAGGTCTTCTTCAGATAGAGACTTCTCAGTACGAGATCTAGTGCTGAGGTGGGACAAACAACACAAGGATAACAAAGAGCACAACAAGTTTAAACATGTTTGGATAGGACCATTCATTATTATAGAAAAGATTGGTCTGAATACAGTTCGACTACAAACACTGGAGGGGGTTGTTGACACCTATCCAGTGAATTTTTTTTTGCTCAAGAAATATTTTGCTTGAAGAAGTCTTACAATCCTATATATAGGTTTGGTGTGTTATTTTCCTTTTTATTTTTGAGTGTTTTCCTGATATTGGTAACTTTGGTAATATATACACACTTGGCAATAATGAGAAATTATTTTTCTCAATATTCAATACTCTCAACTGAAACAGACTTGTCAGTTTCTATCTTTTCTAACTCATATCAGGATATTTATATCTAAATGATAACCATATTTATATAATTTTGCATTAATTCCCTCTCATCTAGGTTAACACCTTCTACATTCTTTACTCTGATGATGATAGTTGTGGAAGGAAAGGTTCACCCTGTCTAAGTTCTCATTAGGGCAATGTGGCATATCTTCATATCCTGGTTAGTCTTCCTCTTTGACATTCAATTATGGCCATATATTTTATCATGTGGATTACAATATGAGGGGTCTCATCATGAGCCAGCTCATTAGGTTCATAGGTGCTCAGTGGAATGACATTTTTTCCATTTAATATGGGGAGATGGTTTCTAGTTCTTTGGAAGATGGGAGATCCTATCACAAGTCGACTCAGTCATGATCTATAGAGCATCATTGAGTAACACTTCCTAGAGATGGACACCAAGCCATGGCAGTGTCTTGTAATTCATGTTTGACATTAAACCCCAATTAACCCCCAAACAAGAAAGCATTGTACATCAGGAAGAGGGGGTCTTGTCTAAGGCTAGCCTCACTATGATTATGGGCTTGATGTTGGAATGAAACTATCACTAGATGGTTCCTAAGCCATGATAGTTTCTTTCAGCCATATAGCTGGAAGACAAGAATTCTCCTTACCAAGCCGAATTGTTCAGTTTCCAGGTCAGGTTTGTGAATGGCACTGATCACCAGAACATGGCACAGTGGTCCTATGTCAATGCAATCTTGTTTTTTGCATTTCTAAAAAAAAGGGGGGGGGGAGAATAAATGATGGTTTAAGAGGCCGTGTGTGAAAAACCAAAGTGGTAAAGGTATGACCTTAGGTTCATGTTTAAACGGCATGCCTATGTCAGCTTGAGTTCAGATGATCCTATCCTCCAATTACATTTGAATCAGAGTTGCATCCTTTTTAAATGACCATGGATGGGAGTGCATTAATAATTTCAATAGTTCTTAGTTGGTTACATTCTTATGTTAACATTTCTTCAGAATTAATCATTTTCCCACTAACAGGTTTGATTGCAAAGGATTATTGTTTTGTAGAGATAACTGGTTCTTCCAGCTAGTCGCCATTTGTTGTAGGTATGACAGATCCCATGTTATTTTGACACAGTAGCCCAATTACACATACAGAGATAACTTGGTAAGACTCTTCGTAATCTTAATCAACTTTCATTAATATTTTTATTTGACTATTGGGATTCCTTAACTTAACCAAATTTCCAAAAAATCCATGTTTGATTTCTTTGTTTTAAATGCATTAAGATTGATTTTGTTTGGGATTGTCTTAACGTTCCACACTTTGCATCCCACAACCCACAAGTTGCGGCATGTGGGAAACATTTTAATTGATATTGCATTCTTTATTCCCGCATCTTGCATCCCACAAATGCGGGATGCGGGGGGATTTTTCATGTGTGTTTATTTTAATCAACCCGCATCTCGCATCCCACAAGTTGTGGAATGTGGGTTATGGGGTTCTCATTTGTTTACATTTTGGTTTGTGTGTTTCCGCATCCTGCATCCCGCAAAAATGCGGAATGTGGAGTGCGAAGCTGATTGAATATTTTTTTGCTATTTTGCGATTCCACACTCTGCATCCTGCAAGTTGTGGAATGCAGCTTGCGGAATGATTAATAAACTTGTGATTTTGTGTTTGATCCCGCATCCCACAAAACTGATCCTCACCATTCTTTTTACCCTCATCTGAAAGTCTATATTATTTCTCAGGAATTATAAAGATGACAGTTCTAGTTATGATGTTCACTGTTTTACTGTTGTAATTCACTATGTTGTGTTCTTTTACATCCATATTTTACCACATGATTTCGACAATGTTTAATACAGTTTTAGGTTGGTCATCAGGTTGCATTCTCACAATTTGAATTGTTTATTGTGGTTCCTGTATAATTCAGTTTTAATTTTTGGTATAAGCATTCAAAACAATACATGGAAACATCCAAAACCCCCAGATTTACCAGGTGTAAAAATATTCAAAAGGACATGTTCACCAAAGACCCGAACTTCGGTGTCTTTTCTGATACTCGTAGCCGAGTGACTGAAACTTACTAATTGGATTGGTCCTGGGTTTACTCAATCTTCGATAACAATGAACTCTTATAATTCCAGAGTGATCAACTTGTTTATGAGAGAATTAGGGATTCTTGCATACATATGATTGCTCCAAGACCATCCATCCTACCCTATAATGATGCTGGTAGATGGATTGTAGACCACGCCAATGTGAAATATCATTTGTTTAATACTATTACTGGGTCTCAACTAGCTAATTTCCTCTATGAAACCTTTGTGAGGATTTGTGCCCTTAAACCTTTTATACAGCTCCTTGATGCGGACTTTGTTAAACCTGCCAAATACGGATTCAATTTCAACCAAATGCTTAAATCTTGGATGACTGAACCATGCAAGTTTTCCAAGAGGAAAGACCAACTGTACACCGTTGAATGGTTTAAAGAGCCTTACTCCCTTCTTGCAGCAATGTTGTGCAGGATTTATCGTCTTCCCAACTATTCTTTCTTTAAAGAGGAATGGGCTCCCATTGCTCATCATATTATAACTAGTGGTGAATCTTTCCCCTAGGCCTCAATCCTATCACTTGAACTCAAAAACACCATACAAGAGTTCCAGAAAGCCACTACTAAGAAAAAGCCCAATTTTTATCTCACTACCTTTATTGTGGACATCTTCTGTTCTGAATTTCGTTACCCTAATATGGGATGGAGTTGGGTATCACCAACTCCCCCTGTACATATTTATCATTCCAAGCTCTGGGATAGCAACTATGTGGCCAGGTTTTATGATATATGTGAAAATTTCCTTGACCAGGTGTATTTCTTGATTTTCAACAAAGAAGCTCCTGACCATCAGAGCTGAGTGACCACATAGTGTCTCTTAAACTTGGTTTTGCAAGCAAAATGCAGCATGATCCCAAAGGGATTGTCGATTAACACCTAAAGTAGAACCATTTTAAAATAGGTTATGTTCATGAGGAAACTTCAGACAATTTCATTTATCAAGGAGTAGATTCATTTTCTGAGGTCCTGGTTACGACTAAGAGAAAATAAGAGAAAGGCCATATCCTACAGTACCAGAAGGAGATCAGGGACAAAGCAAAACATTACAGTTCTATGGAGTTAGACATCCTGGAAAAGGTGACAAAAGATAGGTAAGAAAGAGAAGCTCAAGCTGCAACAAAGGAGGCATTGGCATCCAAAACTGCATCTGTGGAACCCAGTTCATACTTGGATAAAGGAAAATCTCCCATGGGAGAAATTCCCTAGATATCTGTTGAACAACAAGTTAAGGACTATTTGCATCCTTCGAAGAAAATAAAGTAGAATCTGAAGATGATGACTTCAGCACTAGATACTCAAGAATTTGCAACCTCCCAGTCAGCTGAATATTTCTAGGTGACCACTGTGGTTGAAAAGACTCAACCTGAACAAACTCAGGATGAGGACAAACCTTTAATGAAGATGAAGATCTCCATTCTCATTCCTACTATTGACCTGACTCATTCAGAGGAAGAGGAGGAAATAAATTCTCTTGTTCTTGTTACTGTTGATACTAGTAATGATTTCCAAAATTTCACCAATGGTAGTGATGGTAAACTTTCATCACCTCCTCCTTAATCTCAACCTTCTTGTCAGTTTGTCCCATCTTATTCTACAACACTTCTTTCATCAATAATGGCTTTATCATCATTTTCTGATGGCTATGTTGTGACACCTTTTATGTCTGAGCTCTATCAAAATGCCACTATATTACCAAAATAAATCACACCCATTCCTATGGATATGCCTCTTCCTTCATCTGTTGTGCCTCCATTTTCCAAAATCCCATTGCATATTCCTTCATTTAGCTCAGTGTCATCCCCTATGTCTGAGAAAATCACAACAGTGTCACCATATTCATTACTCAAAGCCACTACTATGCAAATTTCTTCTGTGGAAGCTTCTGTTCATGACATTTATTTGTTAGAATAATCAATCCATAGTTACCTACCTTAGATGTTAATTTTAATTATTTTTGTCTTATTACCTAGTTTCCTAGATTCCATTATATGCTAGTTTCCTTCTACAAGTCCTAGAAGTCAACACATGCTAAAAATGAGGCATGGAGCGCTTGGGAAACATCCTGGAAACCCAATTTAGCATGTCTACTTTATTCTAGATCCTCCAAAGCACATATCTACTTTTTCTGAAAAGATGCCTTGTTTTATTCCGATTTAAGGAAAAAGGAAAAGCTAGACTAGGTGTAGTTGACTTATTTTTTTCCCACATTATCCTCCTTCCTTTTCTCCAAATAAAATCATGTATGGGTTGTCTTTGCATCCCTCTTTATGTTTCCCACTTGACTTAGCAATTTCGTGAGCATCTTCATAGATTTGGAAACTGCTTTATGCACCCATGGGGGATTTGACTAGATTTAGTAAGCCTAATTTTTTACTATTTCGAATGGCATATTTATGCATTCAATTCAGTCTCCTTTGGTGTGAATTTTGCATGATTGATTAGAAATTTTTTGAGTGTAATTGTTCTATCTCTTGGATTCAATTTCCACATGCTATTAGAGCCTTTGTAAATTGATTTCTCTCCTTCGTTATTGCTATTGCAGGTTCGACATCTTGACTGGGAGCGCATTCTGCTGACTGGAGGGCACAATTTTTTAGCTATGGGCCAATCTCAGAAGATCATGTTGACTCCATTCAATTTATTTGAGTGGAAAGCTGAGATGAAGATATTGTTGAGAGCGAAAGGTCTCTATAGGGTAACTATGGCAACTGAGGCAGATCCCAATGCAGCTGCAGAGAAAATCAAATGGCACAACAGGAGGGATGATACCTATGGTATTTTGTGTCTGAGAATTTCAAGAGACCTCCTCTTCCATCTTGATGGATTGACATAACCTAATGAAGTACGGGAGAAGCTAGAAGATATTTTTGGAAAGACAGTTGAGATGAGAGGACATCAAATCAAGAATGAGCTGATCTCCTTGAGTCCCAGTAGCTTCGAATCATTACAACTCTACTTTTCCAAGTTTAAGGCCCTTGTTTTGCAATTGAAATAGTGTGGGATCGAAAAGAAGGAAGAGAAACTAGTTTTGGCCATACTCTCTAAGCTTGGTCATGACTATTCAGTGTTTGTTTCGACCTTCCATGCCACCTAGTTGACAGGTCGAGCCTGGGATGCCTAAGTTTGCAGAGTTCATGGAATCCCTCACACAGGAGCAAGATAAGTTGGTGATGATGGGCACCATCAAACCTTCTAAAGACAAATCTTTGGTTGGTGGAGATTCAAAGGTGGATTCAAAAAGAAAGAAAAAAGCTAAAAAGCCACTTGAGCAAAAGAGAGACAAGAACAAATCTCAAGAGGAGCCCCAAGGTTCCAAGAAGAACTCCCAAAAGAAAAACAAAGGAGAAATGAGCAAGTGTGCATACTGTAGTAAGGGCTATCATCCTGAGAGCTCTTGTATGAAGAATAAACTTAACATGTTGACCCAAATCCTGGAGAAGAATAACATCTCCCTTCTTGATTGCTCATAGAAGAGGGAAGGAGGATCAAATTTAGAGGACAGAGAGAGAGTACATGCCTTGGTTGCTGGCACATCATGCTCACCTAGCTTCATAATAGACTCTGGAGCTTATAGACATATGGTTTTGACAAAAGAGACATTCTCATCTCTTGACATGTTGAAAGGTCCACCAATAGTTTTGGGAGATGACTCTCTCACTGACAGTTTGGGGAAGGGAAGGATTGATCTTGACCATGGTAAGTTCAATAATGTTTTGTATGTTCTAGGTCTTTCCTCTAATCTCTTATCAGTGTATCAAATGACTCATACTGGGTCTCCAAAGAATTTCATCTTCTCCCCTGATGATGTTTAAATCACTGAGATTTTGAATGGTAAAGTCATAGAAAAAGGTGTTGTAGATCACACTTTGAAGGTATACAAGTTTTCCCATTTTCTACCCTACTCAAACCACTCTACTCTTCTAATTCATGCTAATGAAGCAAGCAAGCTTTGGCATGAAATATTTGGCCATATTAACTATAAGTATCTTTCTAATTTGAGTGAAAAATATATGGTCATAGGGTTACCAAAGATCAAGTTTTATAAGGGAGTATGTCACGGTTGTATCTTAGGAAAACACCCAAAGCACAAGTATGAGAAAGCTAGTCATGAGAGAAAATCTGCACCTCATGAGCTGATACACAATGACATTGCTGGTCCATTTCCTCATATTTCCATGATTCAAGAAAAATATGCACTGACCTTCATAGATGACCTTTCCAGGTATTGTTGGGTTTACTTCCTAAATCATAAGTCTGAAGTTTTTGACCTCTTCAAAGTCTTTAGAGCCTTGGTTGAAAACAAGTCTGGGAGGAAACTCAAGTTCCTCATATCTGACAATGGTGGTGAGTATTTCAATTCTAATTTCATTCAATATTGTAAAGATGTAGTTATTCAGATGCAGCATTCAATCCCTTACACACCACAACAAAATGGTGTTGCTGAGAGAAACATCAGATCACTGAAGGAGATGGCAACCTGCATGATGGAGGCTAAGACTTTTCCACCAAAGTTTTGGTCTAAGGCTATAAAATGTGCATCCTACATTAATAATATGGTTCCTAATAAGAATCTTGATGGTATGACTCCTTTCAAATCTTGGAGTGGGCACAAGCCAGATGTGACCCATTTTAGGATTTTTGGCTCAAAGGCTTGCGCTAGAATTCCAACTGAGAAGAGGAAGGATTTGCAGCCCCAAATACAAGAGTGCCTATTTGTAAGGTATTCTCAAGATTCAAAAGGTTACAATATAATCAACTTGAGCACTAACAAATTTTTCATTGAAAGAAGTGTTAAGTTCCAAGAAGGGCCTTTAGTAGCAGTTGAAGTTGGAGAGTCTTCTTCACCACCAGATCCATTGATTGTAAGTGGAGGGACTAATGAGTTTTTTGATTCTGATATGTCTGATAATGATGATTTGATTTCATATCCTAACATTCCTACAAGACCAAAATGGGCAGCAAAGACCATTCATGTTGTTGGGGAACTAGCTGAAAATCCTAGTGACACTAGGAGGACTAGATCTCAATTTGAGAGTGCACTTTGTGTGAAAGATCCTCTATTTGATGAGAAGTGCTATCTGATGGTTGAATCAGATACATAGACATATGAAGATGCAGAAGATGATCTAATATGGAAAACATCCATGAAAGAAGAATTCAGCTCGCTCCAGAAGAACAACACTTGGGAACTGGTTGATCTTCCTCTAGGGAGGAAGCTAGTTCAATGTAAGTTGGTTTTCAAGACTAAGTTTGCTGTTGATGGTTCACCTTTGAAACATAAGGAAATATTTGTATCCAATGGATACTCACAAGTACATGGTATTGACTACAATGAAACCTTTGCACCAGTGGAAAAGATGGACTCCATAAGGCTAGCTTTAGACATTGCAGCTTCAAAGCAGTGGGAGGTACATCACATGGATGCAAAGTGTGCTTTCCTAAATGGAGATATCACTGAAGAGATTTACATGCAGAAACCTGAAGGGTTTGTTTCTAATCCATATTTAGTGTGCAGGTTAAAGAAATCATTGTATGGGCTCAAGCAAGCCCCCAGGGCTTGGTATGCCAAGATTGATGGTTTTTTTCTATCACTAAGTTTTGTTTGATGCAAGTATGATCCAAATGTATATTTAAAACTGATTCATGGTTATTTGATTATTATTGTCTTGTATGTGGGTGACCTTCTGATTATAGGAAGTTCAAAGAAAGTGATTGCCTCCTTGAAGGATGTAATGAACCATGCATTTTCTATGACATATTTTGGATTATTGAGCCAATTCTTGGGTCTCGAAATTGCTCAATCCCGACATGGAATAAAAGTACACTAGTATAAGTATGCTATGGATTTTCTGAACAAGTTCAACATGAAATACTGCAAGCCAAGAAAGACTCTCTTGCTTTTAGGAGTTAAGCTTGAAGAAGCAGGTTCTTCTCCTATGGTAAATAATACACTGTACAGGCAGTTGATTGGGTGTTTGCTTTATCTTACACACACTCGACCTGATATATATTATGAATTTAGTATGGCTTCAAGATACATGGATCCACCTCATGAGATCCACTAGAGAGCAGCCAAAAGGATCCTAAACTTTGTTCAAGGAACAAGAACTCATGGGATCTTCTACAAAGAAAAATCTGATCTTGATTTCATTGGGTTTACTGATAGTGATTGGGCAGGTGACAACATATATTGAAAGTCTACATCAGGATATTTTTTAATGCTTGTGGAAGGATCAATCTGCTGGTCAACCAAGAAGTAGAGTGCCATAGCACTCTCATCTATAGAAGCGGAGTATAGGGGAGTTGTAAATGCAACAACTCAATGTTTGTGGTTGCAGGGGATACTTGGAGAATGTGTTTTCAAATCAGGGTTTTCAACTATCATCTACTGTGATTATCAGAGCACCATTCAAATCTACAATGATCCAGTTCAGAAATAGTGAACCAAGCACATTGAGATCCATATGCATTACAATAGACAGCTTGTGCATGATGGCACCATTGACATACTCTTCTGTGCATGTTCAGAACAAGTAGCAGACATATTCACCAAAGTTTTTTGTGAGAAAAACTTCAGCAATCTCAAATAACTACTGGGTATTTCTGATCATGCTGTGAAGCATGATTGATGAAAAGATTTCCAAAAATTTGTTTTTCTTGTCCATGTTTAAGGGAGGATTTTCCCACTTGGTTTTTGCCTCTTTCCTTGGTTGTATGGACAAGCAATATGTAAAGTGTGACTAAGCCTTGTTGCTAGGCCCTATATTTTTCTCATATTTAATAATAAATTTAGGCTTAAGGGGGGGTTTTAGAATAATCAACCCATAGTTGCTTATCTTAGACATTAATTTTTATTATTTTTGTCTTATTACCTAGTTTCCTAGATTCCATTCTATGACAGTTCCCTTCTACAAGTCCTAGAAGTTAACACATGCTAAACCTGAGTCATGGAGGAAACATACTAGAAACCCAATTTAGAATGTTTTCTTTATTCCAAATCCTCGAAAGCACATATCTTCTTTTTCTAAAAAACTGCCTTGTTTTATTCTGATTTAAGGCAAAAGGAAAAGCTAGACTAGGTCTAGTTGACTTGTTTTTTCCCCACGTCATCCTCCTTCCTTTTCTCAAAAAAAAAGCATGTATGAGTTTTCTTTCCATCCCTATTTATATTTCCCACTTGAATTATCAAATTCGTGAGCATCTTCATAGATTTGGAAACTGCTTTATGCACCTATGGGGGATTTGACTAGATTTAGTAAGCCAACTTTTTGACTATTTTGAATGGAATATTTATGCATTTGATTCTCTCATGCAATGATATATTGCAGCAGCCTATTACTTCACAATATTATTTATTGTACACTTATTGAATACATATCATTGTTATGCTCCAATTTCAGTCTCCTTTGGTGTGAATTTTGCATGATTGATTAGCAATTTTGTGAGTGTAATTGTTCTATCTCTTGGGTTTAGTTTCCACATTATTCAGCCCCTAAAGTAACTCTTGCTCATAATTTTAATCCCTCCCCTGCTACCTCTCATATCACTATGGATATGCCCTCTCAAACCACAACTCAAACTTCATCTTTGATATCCAAAGGTATTAGCATACCCCCCATTGATTAGGTCAGGGACGAATTTAATGAAGACTTTGTGATATCTCTAGGAGAATATCAGTACAATAAAGCTAATAGATCAATGCTAAAAAGGGGCAAGAATAGGGGAATAGATCATAATGATATGGACATGTCTATGGTAAATGAAGTTGTATCGACGCAGCAATCAAGTGACACACAATCCTATGCTACAGATGCACTGTTTGTTCTAAGAGCCTTCACAGGTGCCAATCTGGATGTTGTCAACAATTTAAATAGATAGTTTGATAAACAAAAGGAAGAAATTGCCAGTTTGAAAGAATCACTGGAGCATCTAAAGAAACAAGATGAGGCCAAGCATGATGAACTTCAAGTGAAGAATGTTACTCTCAGTGAAGAGCTACAAAGAGAAAAGAATGATAATGCCACTTTGGTTCAAAAGGTCGCATTATTAGAAAGACAGTATGAAGATGCAACTACAAGTGCAACTTCATCTTCATTTTCCAAATTTTCCCAAGAATAGTTTAAATAGCTTGCCATTTGAACTAACAGGGAACACTATGATTTGGTATGTGGTTTATTTAAAACTCTAGATAATGTATTTGAGACTCACATGGTGTTTGACAAGATGTCTATTGTTCTAGAAGACCTAACTGAGAAAAGACAGTAGGCCTCAAAATCTTATGATGAGATCATAGACTGGTAGAGGTACATGAAGGATAAGCCCGATAATATCACTCTCCTCACTACTTTTCAGTTTAAAATATCCATAACTATTTTGAGAGCTTGGGAAGACTTAGATGAAATGGTAGCTGAAGCCATAAAGAAATATTAGGCTATCTATGGCAGAAGATGGTATGCAGTTGACAATATCATGATTGAATTATAATTTCCTACCATGGCGCTTATTGAAAAGGCATGTCCACCTGGACTGATGATCGAGCAAGTAGAGCAATGAAGGGACGGCCAGGAGGAGAAGATCAAGAAACTTAACCACATCAGCATACATGATGTAGAGCAGTTAATCAAACAGCCATTTGCAATACAAAGCAAGATCCATGTCTACATCCAAGTTTGGCATAAGTTGTCTAAGAATGAGGTCAAAGATTATAAGTGTAATGCTCAACTTGGAATTGAATATGTCGCTTATCTTGATATTGAGGAGCTGCTATGTATTTGGAGGGTGTGGATAGATTTCTTGGGATATTAGCCTTGTTTAGGTTTTTAATTCCCTTTAAGGGGAATTCTATTGTTTGTAATAATTATTTAACTGAATGATCTCTAATGTATCAGGGACTTTTTTTACTTTTTTGTGTAATCTGTTACAGATAATTTTGAATAAATACAGTGTTGCAATTCTTATCTCTTGTACTTAATCTATTGAATTTCTTTGACAAGTTTTAGTTTTCTTGTTCCAAACGATCACATAGTACTGTGATTCATTTGTAATTGATTAATGTGTTTATTTAACTTTGATTTATTTATGTTATTTATTAATGCATTGATAAAGCTTCATGAAATCTCTTTTATGAACCTCCTTTATCTCTTTTTGCAAATGGTTCAGCAATAAAAGTTTTATAGCTCATAAGTTGTTTTTTCAACTAACTTGAGCACCTATAGGTTATCTTGAATGGTTTAGTTCTGATTTACTATTATTTATTTTTTATTAAACAATTGTAATATCAGTAAGTACAGTTTCATCTTATTTACATTTTTGTCAATACGATGAATTGCTTGTTCTTCACACAGCTCAAGACAACCTGTCATCCATTCAACACCTATTCAAAGTAGTTTAGATTTAGATTAGGTTCTTCTTCCTAGTTAGGCTTTAGTTTTCCTTTTCTTTTCTTAACTCTTTGTTTTCCATTCTGGAAAACAAATCCCATTGCGGATCAAATCCATCCATAAGCCAGTGGAGGCTACAAAGTATCCGTGGGGGATTACCATACCAAACAGCTCGAGGATAGAACAATATCTTCATGGGATTGTTTGAAGCCTTTGGCTGGGTTTTCTCCATGTGTTCTAAGCCTTAAACACCCTTATCAACCACATACTCATTTGGGGCTTCAACACCCCCATGGAAGCTAATGGATCTAGGGATCCTTTTTTGGTGTTAGAGGAGTCCCTTTTCCAAATGATTAGGCTAGGGGTTGGTAGCTGATTGACTGATCCTTCCCTTGTCCTCCTAGCTCCCTTCTTAACTACGATTTTATCTTTCCTACTCCAAAACTACTTCCCCAGGGAAACCATTGCATCCTCTCCAAAATTTTCCATCTCCTCTGTAGTCAAGATAGTTCCCTCATGAACAATGAATGGAGGCTCAGGTTGGGAAGTTTGGGAACTGGAGACTGACACACAAAAGGGGTGAAATAATAATAGGAGGTGTAGTCAAAATGGGTGCAAGAGATGAAGAAATAGAAGTCGGCATAGGTGTAGAAGTTTTAGGGAAAGAAATTGTAGAGATGGAGGGAGTATCTAGTTGTGGAAAAGTAGAGTGTTGTGATGTTTGGGTAGTGTGGATTGTATTTGAGGTTAAAATAATAGGTGAAGAATAAGGGGACATAGATCTATAATCCTCTACTAGTACCGATGGTGTGCTGGTGGTCACTGAAATACTTTGAGATAAATTGATCTCAGAAAAAGAAAGTTGGGGAAATGATGAATAAAAAATACTCCCAGATAACTGTGTAGTGGTAATGGATGAGGTTGTGGAAGTAAGAACATTAACAGGGAAAGTATAAAGATTTTTTTCCTCCTCCAAGTCATAGTGTATCTCATGTATCTCAATATTAGCTTGAGGCAGAGGTTCTACCTGTTGAATTGGAGGAACTTACAGGATATGTTGTTCATCATGCTCCCCTCTTTGAATTTCTTGTGGTAGAGGCTGAGGAATTTCTTCTTGTGATTATGTTTGAGGAATGACCTACTGAACCTTTTTCTTCTTTAGTAAAGGTTGATCCATAGCTTCCTATGCCTTTATCTCTTAAATAAGCTTCTCCATACCTCTCTTGAATTTTGTTTCTCTGTGTAACACCTCTCATGTGGAGGAGGATTGAGGTTTCTACGGGCCTTCTAGAATATATTTACCTTTTTCCTTAGAATTATCATAGGGAGTAGTAGAAGAACTAGATAAAGTTTCATTATCCTCATTTTCTATGTTATGCTTTTGGGTACGCTCTTGCACTTTTCAAATGGAGTTGTCTGAATTGCAGGGTAGAAGTCTTTAGATATTTTTGATATTGAAATATGTGGGACTTTTCTAGAGGATTGGTAATATTTCCCATTACTTAACATCCCCTCTGTAATTTGAGTCATTAGGAAGAGACTGGTGGGCATAAGGAAATTTAGTGTGCCCGTGCTCAAAATGATTAGCCATCCAGGACTTGGGATCATGCATTCTTCTCGGTGCTTCCCCTAAATTAATTTATGTTATAGCCTTTCCCAGGATAGCAGCATGAGTGGAGTTCTGAAATGTCAAAAACCCAAGATCAAAGGGAACTTGGGCCAACACTTTCTCTTCTGTGCAACCAGCTTATGGAAGGCGCCATCAACAACTGTTTGATATGTTATTTCCTATAAAACCATCCTTTCCTGGACTATTTTTGGTAGCAGGTGAACCATATTGTTTCCCCAAATCCAAATGTAGAAGAAATATTCTCCCACATACCAGTCACCCATGAGAGATATCATAGCTCTAGATCTTTTCGAAAAATTTGGGGCATCTCCCCTGAAGATCATTTGGTACATCGACCCTATGAAGTGGTCGAAAATCTCATAAATACGGGGGACGAAATTGTCCTCCCACATGTTCGACCAATAGATGTTTACTAGCAGGGAAGTCTTGGTCCAATTCCATCCCATGGCCAAGAATGCAAAAGTAGCGTAAAATACGTCCATTACATACCCTGACATATCGAAATTTGGCTTCCTTTAGGATGAATTTTTTTGATACTTTTCAATCACTCCCTTCAGTGTCACTCATAAAATATGATCCTAGTTGAATGACTCCCCTGTAAGAAATATGTGATGGGCTATGGGATCCCATTCCATATTGAATTCGGTGCAGCTGGGTAAACCATACAACCAACAAAACATGGCTGCTACCAAAAAGAATGGCTCCATGAACCACGAAATGGGGTAGACCTTTTCTTCCTTGGGGAAAAAATATATAGGTTTATCCATCTAGGATTTTTATTACTTCCTCATAGTCGAATTGGGTTACAGCTGCATCAATAAATTAGTCCATGAGGAATTGTTCAGGAGGCTGAAGAGCGTATGCTTTGGCAAATACATCCGGGTGGAATGAGGCTATCAGGTTTCGAAGGTTGTCGTCAAATGCTCATTATTTGGGGATTTCATAGTCAAGTTCCCACTTTTTTAGGTCTATATATGGCATGAAAGGAGGCATGGATGCAATACAGTGAAGTCGGGAACTCCTAATTTTGGCATTAGCAGACTGGTCATGGGGAATTGTAATGAAGTCATTATTGTCAAATATCGAATAAATTCAGGACCAATCCAAATAAAGGGTTTCATAAACACGCCCAATGGTATCACTAAAGACCCCATCATTTGTGTCCTTGTTCTTATGCTCATGTAGGGATGTCTTAGATCTGGTATTTCTGGACATGGTGGAAGACTTTGAGGTAAAGTCTAATAAAAAATTTGCAACCATGATTAAAAATTACCACAGTTAAATATTACAGAAAACAATCGTGAAGGGTAAGAAACTATTGGTATAAATATTGGAGATGAGAGGATTCGGGATCTTGGATGAGAAAATCCATAGTAAAATATCAGACGTAGTAAAAATCGCAAGTGAAATGGTAAAGAATTCGTAAATTTGAATGAATTAAATAATACAAACCCTAGAAGAAGAATAGATGGGTTTGTAGATATGGAAGAAATAGGTGGCTAAGATTGAGGCAAGAAATCTAATTACGGAGGTGAAAATAACCAAAAATCTTAGATCTTATTATTTTCGTAATCTGTAATCTGCGTTGCGGAATGCGGGATGAAATTATTGTTTAAGAAAAAATTGTTAAAGTTCCGCAATCCGCAATCCGTAAAATATTTGTGGAATGCGGGTTGTGGGTAGGAAATGTTGAAAATGATAATTTTATTGAGTTTCCTCTTTCCGCAATTTTCAATGCGGGTTGCGGTTTGTGGAACTGAAAAAATAAAAATGTGCGAAACATAACTTTTCTACTTTCCGCAATCCACTTTGCGGAATGCGAAAGGTCGAACCAAAGAAGAAAAGTTTTAGTTTGAAAAGTATTTCTGCAATATGCATTGTGGGTTGTAGTTTTCCAAAATACTAGGTTTTATTAAACAAAAAATTCTAACTTCTACAATCCGCATCCGCGGGTTGTGGAAGGCACGAAATTGATTTCCAAAAAACCTCCAAAAAAAGAATTCTGCAATCTGATTTTTTAGTGTGGAATGTGGGTTGCGAAAACAAAAGACATATGTAAAAGAAACAAGGGCACTTCCACAATCTGTAAATACAAAAAAATAAGGTTTCTAAGGAACTTTTATTAAGGGAAAATAGAGTAGTTACAGTTAAAACTCCCATAGAAGGATTATGGCATTAAAATCCAATTAAAAGGATGAGTGGGGATTCAATTTTAGCAGCTTAAAATGGGATCTATTACTTCTAGCAATAGTGGCACTCTGGACTGATTGTCTAGTCACAGTTGAAAAGGGGACCAAACCAGATGCAATTTCCCCATATTCTCCCACGTCTACTTTGTCAAAATGTTGACATCCAAGCCCATATCCAGAATAACCAATTCCACATCATAATCACCAATCTAGATATTCATCTTCATCTCCTTTCTCATTTTCTTCTTATGCAAGGATTTAACAATGGATTTCTATCGACCTTTCTCTAGCCAACCTAGAAGACTTGGGATCTCAACTAGTACATCAGGATTTTTCTCTAATGACAAATAACTTTCAAAGAATCTATACAATGTGCCATACTTCCTTTATGGTCCTGCTACAAGTGTTAAATAAAAGCATGTGGCATTTCATAGATACACAACTTACCTATATCCCTTTTCATGGTGTGTATTGCATCGAAGAATGTATCCATCTCAGTTTCAACATCAAATTGTACCTTTTTTCGAGCCATCAATCAAACTTGTGGGATTGGTTCATCATCCCCCATCATCGCACCTCCGTGATCAATGACTCCAACATCCGTAGGTTGAGTTCTGGGTTATGCTGAAATATTCCTAACTATTGGACCCTAGTTCTGATTTTTTGGTGGATTCACAAGCTGGCTCACATTCTGGTTTACATTCTGATTCGAGTTCTGCGATGGTGGAACATTCTTTGCTTTCCATTTTATGATAAGTTGTGGAAATTCTTTAAGAGTGTGATCTGCGACAGTATAGTAGGTACATTGCGATTGAAGGTTTGGGTAATCTTGCTGATAATGCCCCAGTACTTTTCAATTGTAGCACTGTACAAGTCCTCGACCTCATCCTTTTCCTTGAACAAAACCTCTATTTCATCCTCCTAAGAATCCTCCTTGAAAACCTCCTTGTTGTTCATACTGCAGTTGATTAAACTGATATTGTTGCAGTGCATTTGGTTGCAGTTGAACATACTACGGTTAAGTATACTATGACTGAGTATATTTTTGTTGTTGTGGAGCATGCTGCATCTGATTATACAGTGGTGGTTGCTACAATGGTGGTCTCACCATCGATCGGTGTTCTTCTCCCTTCATATAGTACGTATCCATTGTCCTTTCTTGGAGTAGGTCATATGCTTGACAATCCTTCTCTTCATGGCCAATAAACAGACAAAAAATAAAGAACAAGTTCATAGGTTTAGTTACCATCTTCTGGAGATACACACATTCCTTGTGTCGATGTCCATGACTTGGATAGATTCAGTACCATGGTAAGACACCTTGACTTAGCGGATTTGGAGCTCCCGACAATAAGTAATTGAATAAGTCTAGGAATTGATCTTTGTGATATCCTTTTGTGTGACATCTAGTACACCAGAATTCTTCACAAATTTATTTTCCTTTCTTTATATCTTGCAGTTGAATCATCAGCTTCACCAGTTGTGATTGGATCCAATTCATTCCAACTCTAGTTTCGTTAACTAGTGAAGCTTCCAGCTTCATTGCGATCTCCGGAGCCTTAGTTTGTGTCGCAATATTCTGTTGCATCAATGGCATGCAGATATGTGGTACTAATGCTATGATGAACCATTATTTGTGTTCAACATTGCTCATTCAGAAACTGACTTTTGCCATCAGCCTCTTGAATTGCTGATTGAAATCCCAGACTGACTCATTCAAATACTTCTTGATTTCCTTCAAGTCTGTGATATACTGTGACTCATATTTGGATTTCCTGAACTCCTCAATCAACCTGGTTCTAATATGTGCTAAAGTATTCTATAGATTTCCTATTGGAACTTGAATGAACTTCATATACAAATCTAATGCGTGAACTCTAAAATTTGTCACCAACTGTCCCTTCTTAATTTCTTCATCTTGTACTTGCTTTGCAGAGAAGCCAATATTGTTCATGATCCTCGATCCCATTTCCATTGAACAAAGTTAATTTCACATTGTTTCCTACCATATTGGGCCTTCTTTCTATGTTCGTTGATCCTCTACTATTATATTATTGATGACACATGAGGCATTATTGTGATGATCTTGTGTTTCTTCCTAAGTTTGGCGCAGTTCACAGAGGTGTAGGTACATTGTTTCTCTTGGTTGGTCCTTCCTTGGACTCGGGTGTAGCCTAGTTTTCTCCTTTGTTGATGTAGGTTTTCTTATTCCCCTGTGATATTCTCTCATAGTTTCTTGTCCCAATCACAGTGGCACTCTCCTCATTCCTCTGCCTCTTCTCTTTCAAAAACCTCATGACCCCACTCTGCAAAATACCACACTATTCCTAGACTTCCCTCACACCTTCATCGTAACTCCCACACATCTAACCAGTATAATACCATACAACCCTCATCTCTGTAGTACCCGTAACCTCCACACACTAGATCTTTACTCATCAAAGTTCATTCTCAATATACCCTTTTCATAGATAATCATTTTAATCCACAATTGCAAAGATGATAGAAACCTACCTCTTGGTCCTTTGAAGAGTTCCCTTTCTGCGTTAGTATAGGATTTGACTCTGTCGACTGCAAAATCAGTGATGTATCCTTCCAAAATGTTGTTTATCCACACTTTGACATCCCTTGATTCCCTATTGTCTACCTCCTTTAGTTGTTTAATCAGCTCTGGAGTCTAGCAAGTAGGTTCACCTCCTTGAAATTTTGTATTCCGATAGGTCAACTGCACCAACCACTCGTACAAGATAATCAGAAACTCGATGAATAAATATTCATGGACATCATAATAGATGTTCCTTCCAAGCCACTCTTCTATTGTTAGTCTATAATTTAGATTTTCTTCTGGTGCAAATTATTGAGCTTTCTTATCAAACCAACCCTGAATCTTCGGTTTTGTCAGATGCCACAACTTATCCTCCTCTTTTTTTCACTATGGTCCTGATAAAAAAACCATTTTTTGACAAGGGTTCACACACTATCGACTCCATTCTTCACTGCGATCTCCCTGAGCACTAGCCCAGACAGGTTTTAACCTGTCCAACAATACCTACGAAGAAGATGAAGTCTCACCCAATATGTTCGAGAGAGAGTTGTAGGAACCAAATTTCCACAGTAAGGAAGAGGATTTACGCACCTATTCTCTCTCATTCGCAAGGTCTAACCAAATATTCAGGAAAGGGTTTTAACATCACTTATTCAAATGCATCATAAACCATTCACATTAGATTTAGCCATCACAAGATCTTCATAAAGAGATCAACAAATATGGAGTCATTCATTTTGCAGAGACATCGCATCATTCATGAACATAAACCATATTGCAGCAGTTAATTATTCATATCGCATCATTAAAACAATAAAAACAATAAAAACAATAAGACATAAGACACAGAGTTTCCAACATAATCCAAATATGTCATATTAATCCTTAGGTCAAAATAGATTTTCCAAAATACATCAGCAAAACAGTTTGCAAGACCGAACAACAACATCACCTCTTCAACAATCAATTGATTTCTCCATCAATTTATCTCTCCATGATGATGATTATGTTCTAATTCCTAATTCTTTATAGAGGCTTGTGCCTTTACAAAATGGTCCACTTCTAAGTACTTTCCAACTAACTTGGATTGAAAACTACAAAATCATGACCAAGCCGACTATTGTTGAATTCTTTGCCTTGTGCACTATTATTCGACTTTGGTTTCTTGTGCACTAGGTGAATCCATATCGTCTACCAACATAAATTACTTTTTAGAATTATTTATTTCTTTTTCAATAAAATTCTTGACTTATTATACATCTCATATATAGGATTAAATGATATTTATTTGAAGGAAAACTAATCTTATGATAATTTTTTATTTTTTATTTTTTATTTTTAATTAAAGTTTTTCCTTATTAAATTATTCATTACTTTAAAAAATGAGATGTTAATCTAAGTTATCGATCAAATTTATTTTCATTCATATTATTTAGTATTTTCTTGAGGATCTTTGCTTTTTTTAATAAGATGGATTATCTTATTAGTTAACATCTCACGCAATTTAATTTTTTAATTTTTCTATCACAATTCTAAGATAGACATATGTTAAAGCAAGCCTAAGGGATTACAATTGTTATATGTTATAATTTATTTAGTTTTTTGAGATATTAATTTATATAAGGCCTTATTAGTCCCTGTCGTGGGCTAGCAGGGACTATTGTAATCGGCTTGCCGCCGTTTCAATAATAGTAACACGGAAATCGATGCATTCATGTAACGATTTCACTAAGTTTTCACTCAAATATTTATTTAGTCTTTATTTTAATCAAAAGTTTTCAAACAAATATTTACACCACCGTTATCTCAACCAATCATCAGCTTGACTTTTACAAGACCTTTTAATCCCCCAATCAATAATTTCGACTTCTTATTTGGCCTCAAATCGAGGCGAGGGAAACTCGAAAGACAAATTAATCCAATCTTTTTGAACACAAGATTGATAACATATAGAAAGTTGGATATAACATATTGAAACCTGAATTAATGTTAAGGAAATATATAACATTACCTCGCTAACATTAAATGTTTAAGATCCATTTCAAAAATATTACCTATGGATTCTAAGCAGCTATGCATGCATTAAGTGCACGTGCCACTGTCTTGTTGACGGGCGTTTCTGATTCAGCCCACAACGGGGGAAAACGACCCAGTCCGGGATCCTTAGACCAGGTTCCAAGCTATTTCAGGTAGTCGTTCCCAACAGGTTTATAGGCTCTGTTATCCTGGGATCCTAAAAGGGTAATTAGTGCTATCGATTAGTAGGTGTTTAAACTTAATGATTAATTAGAGTTAAAACTGAGTTCTATGCTACTGTTATATGAAAACACTATACATAAATTTGTTATATAGATACAGCAGAATTCAGAAACAAACAAAAACTAATACACTACTGTTAACTATATACACAAATATACAGCATTCACATGAAGAAATAAGCTGAAGATGTTTCTGCAGAAACATATGTAATCATATTCACAGTTTTCATAACAAGCAAAAAAATAACATTAAAGAAATCCTAAAGTCCTACTCTAGCCCCTATCCCGATTGGGAGCATAATGAAACTAATACTGATTCTCAGCAAACACTGGGAAATGTAATGTAAGATCACATTTTGCAGAATAGTAAAGACATTTAAAGCCTGCAAATTAATACATGCATTACTAACTATCATATACCAATAATAACAATTATTTAAATACATGACAGATTAAACCAATATAACTGAAAACCAGAAGCAGCGAATACTTAAGAGATTACTTTCGCATAATTAATGAAAATGAATTATAACGAAAAATATAAAATTAAGAAATACAAATACTAACAACTGCAAGATGTAATAAATGCAAACCAGTTGTAAAACTTAATAAGACGTAAATCCAACATCACCAATCCATAAACAAAATGTCAACAGGCAGAAAACCGCCTAGCAGCCCATCCGGTTAGAACCAGCAGTTCAGTACTTGCATTACAATAGTATCCCCCCCTAAGCATAATGCCAACAGTTTATTAAATACATTCCCTTTTACCCATGATAGCATATTTGGGATCAAAAACAAATCTTAACGATCCCTAACTAATCGCCAAAGGAAAACGACAAGTGAAACCTGTCGTTTTTCTTTTAGCCCTTAATCTCTCTCTCAGCCTACAGGATCGTAAGATAAAACAGAGGAACCTATCAAACTGTTTCTCCATTCCATGATTCGATTCCAGCAAAACAGGGATTACGCCGATCTCTTCAAAATTTGGGGAGTTAATATCTGCGATCCACAAAAGAAATATTTAGCAAATCGTAACAGCAGGTGAAATAAAATCATAAATCAAATAATCTCAGCATAACGAATTACCTGACATTCAGCCATATAACACACGATAATTAAAAACTATATATTCACTGGGGCACCAAAGACCTGAATGTTTACTCCACTGGAGTGACTGGGCGAAGGTGTTTTAAATTGCATTAAAGCGATCTGAGCGTTCAGCTCTCGTAACTTTTCTTCATTCCTCTGATTTTCATCCTGCAATTTCAGGACACGCCTGATGAGTTTATTCTTATGGTTTTTCAACCGCACCAAATGTTTGTCGCTTAGATCTATTTTCTCCTTCATCCCCATATTATCGATTTTCAACAAATCTCTGCTAGAAGACACCTCACGAATTTTTTCCTCCATTCTACGGACCTTGTCCAGTAGACAGTTAACGAACAAAGGGTGAATGCTTTCACTGCTCTTATGCAAAACAGAGGAATTCATTTTGACTGATTTTCCATTCATGACCGAATCNCCATTCTACGGACCTTGTCCAGTAGACAGTTAACGAACAAAGGGTGAATGCTTTCACTGCTCTTATGCAAAACAGAGGAATTCATTTTGACTGATTTTCCGTTCATGACCGAATC
>LPNX010842794.1:139750-169138 GCA_001517045.1 Pseudotsuga menziesii | reverse complement strand
TCTCAAAAAATCCAAGTAAGTTGAGGGATGCCTGATTTTTCAGGTTTCTATTGCATCTAACGCGCCAAAAAGGTCCATCATCTTCTTGCACTCACCCAACTGTGAGTTAATCCTTGAAGCTTGAAGTCAGATATTCAGACCACTTTTTAATTGCTTTAACTTGATGAAAGAGGGACATTTTTTGCTGCATTATGAGATGGGAGATATTGTCTAAATTGAGTGCCTAGTGCCTAAGAAGAGAACAAGCTTGAAGTCAGATGTTCAGACCACTTTTTAATTGCTTTAACTTGATGAAAGAGGGACATTTGTTGCTGCATTATGAGATGGGAGATATTGTCTAAATTGAGTGCCTGGTGCCTGAGAAGAGAACGAGGTGGAAGATCTTGTCTATGTTGATCTGCCAACTTCATTATTCAAATTCTATAGGTGACTATAAAATGCTTGGAAGATAAACTATGATTATCAAGAACATGAGAAATAGAAAGATAAAATGTGATTATCAAGAATATGAGAAACATAAATGGAGTATATAATCTATAGCTTTGCTTGAAAGATAAACTGTGATTATTAAGAATTTGAGAAACATAAATTTGGAATATATAAACCTTCAATATAGAAATATAACTCTGATCAAAGCTATATAAGAGATATTTCAAACTTATTACATTGATAGATGTAAGGATCTTACTCTTATTCAAAAAGAAAAGTCCTATAAATTCATGTTAAGTGTAAATTTATTATATATTGAAAAAATATAAACCTTCCGTATAGAAATATAATTGCTCTTATCGAAGCAATATATGGGATATTTAAAACTTATTAAGTAACAGAAGGATCTGACTCTTATTCAAAAAGAAAAGTACTATAAATTCATGTTAAGTGTAAATTTATTATATATTGAAAAATATACAAACCTTCATATAGAAATATAATTGCTCTCATGTAAGCTATATATGGGATACTTAAAACTTATTAAAGTAATAGAAAGATCTTACTGTAATTTAAAAAGAAAAAGTACTATAAATTCATATTAAATGTGAATTTATTATACATAGAAAAATATCATAAAAATTAAAGAAATGCAAATCTCTTTTATATATATGTATATATTTATATTTATTTATTTTTTATCAACTTTTTATAAAATTTAACAGCAAAATATGTCAATTTGAAGAAGGTAGGTAATCCTTTGTTCAACATAAATATGTGAGAGTAGAAATTCCATCTGAATGTGTTTAATGAATTTAGGGAAAAACCTCAAACTAAAAAAGATAGGTTATACCTATCTAGGGCGGTAGATATGCCTTCCGCTGCAACCCACAAACAACATACTTGAGGTTACTAAACCGTAGCAAAGTGCATATATTATATTATGAACTAAACAAACTTGAGGGGAAGGAAAATTATCACTTATTGTACCTATAGCTTGGGAGAATTGTGATAAACAAATCCACTGCAACCCTAGCTATGTAAGGGTAGATTAAAAAACAAACTTCATATAAGAAAGGGTTATGACGACGGTCACCAAAAATATACAATCATAGTGTCAACAAAAAATTATAATGCCTTTCATTGTCAAAGAGTTTGAGCAATAAAATACGTCAACTCAATAGAGATTTGACTTGCTACTTGGGATTTGTTGATGAACCAAGCCGAGCCGAAAATAAAGGAGTAAGAAATATTAGCGCTGCTCGTTTCTAGACAAACCGTATACCTGCCATCAAGCTGAGACCTTCACAAGTTAGGAGGTCACCAAAAATTTGCAATCATACTGTCAACAAAAAATTATAATGCCTTTCATTGTTAAAGAGTTTGAGCAAATAAAAAAACCTTAACTCAATAGGGATTTGACTTGCTAATTAGGATTTATTGATGAACAAAGCCGAGCTGAAGATAAAAGATTAAGAAATATTAGCGCGGCTCCTTTCTAGACAAACCGTATACCTACCATCACGCTGAGACCTTCGAGAGTTAGGAATTTGACAAAAGGAGTTAGATATTAAAATTTATCCTAAAATTTCTAGAAAAATAAACATATTATAAATCACTATGCAACAATTCGTATACCTGTATAAGCCATTAGAATTCATGCTTTAAGTTAAAATATTTGCTATCTAAAGGATGTTATAAGTACAATTCAGATTTCCGGAAATCCTACAAATTTACCACAAATATTTTCCACTTAACACAAGGTTGCATAAATTTCTCCGGGAATCTTCCTCCCACCATGCGGACGAAAAACACTGCAGTAATGATACTTTTTCACGTTTCGAAGTTCCAAGACCAAGGAATGAGTAAAGGCTATGGCAATATTATCATATACAATAAATGTAAAAGAGGAAGACACAACAAAATGCTTAGACAACTGGAGCATTCTATGGCAAAGATAAAAGCTTTAGAGGTAGTCATAAACATGATCACCCACTTGCATGTTGCTGCCCGTCATGGAATAGCCTGTCCACCCACCACCAGTAAAACTACACATATTTCTTAGATTCATAGTTCACTATGCCACGGAATAACAAGAATGTAATAAATACAACAAGAAAAATGACATGAATGAATGAAAATTTGCAAAACCAATTTATTCTAAGACGCCCGGTATATTACATTTTCTATTTTTTTTTTAAATTTTCTATAAATAAAAATTATATAAAAATTCATACACTTCGATTCAATTAAGTAATTTCAAGTAAGTATAAACACTTCAATTCAATTATGTAATTTCAAGAACGAAAATCCAAAATTATTTAATTTTAACAAAGTATATTACATTTTTTAATTTTTTTAATTTTTTCTATAAATAAAAAATATATAAAAATTCATGTACTTCGATTCAATTATGTAATTTCAACTACTTATAAACACTTCAATTCAATTATGTAATTTCAAGAACGAAAATCCAAACATTACTACGCACATGGGTTAAATTGTCGATAGAATGCAAATTACAATAATAAAGAAAAACAACTTATATACCATGATCGACCCACGACTCGTCACTGAGTCGCTAGTGAATCTGGAACGGAGCGAAGGTCAGTTGGTGCTGCAAATGAATCAAGGTCAATGATAGAGTAAACTCGGTAAATTGGATCTGTGACAATTATTCTTCAGCTGGATATCTTTCACTACTAGAAAGCCTTCCCCTTCTGCCTTGGTGGAGCTGGCTATCCACTCCAAAACGACTACCGAGCGGAAACTGCCTTACAACCTTCTTATCATTCGAATTCTTTACTAAACTCACTGACCAGTGCCTCTAAAGGCGTCTTGGTATTGGATCCGCTTCAAGTCTTTTTCGTTTTGGACGGATTTCCCTTTCCATTGGTAAGCATTATGAGTAATCGGGTGTAGGTCTTTCGGGGCGAGCTCCTGCGGTACAGCCTTCATTTCATAACTAACGTTACTCGTTCGCCTGCGAGCTACTAGTATATCTCTGGTAAGTCTTTTATTCTACTATTTGACACAAAGCTATACAATTAATTGATCAGTACTCGTTAATAAGTAGGAGCATTCATCCTTTGGTGGAATGACTTACGAGAGTGACCAGGGGCTGGAGGACGTTGCAGGTATTTTGAAGATCCGCCGCTCTGTCCAGCACCTCCTCCTCCTCTTCCTGTTCGAGCCCTTCACGAAGCACCTCCTCCTGTTTCCGTTTGAGCCCTTCGCCCTTCAAGGCGGCTGTGGCAGTGGCAGTGGCGTTGATTAAGTGGTGTATCCTCCTGAGAGTCAGAATTCATGGATGATAAAGATTGATCTACCGTTTGCTATATGCTGGGAATCGACAATGGGGGAGACATTCTTTCCAATTCCTCTCACCATATTTGTCATGGTTAGTCTCTTGGCTGGTTAAGAAATAAAATCTATAACCAAAATCAGCTCTCCATACAAAAGTTATGGCACAATAATACAGATTCAATATACACATTAATATTGTTATTATCCTACAGGGTTGATTCCCTGGCCGATATGCTGTAAATCTTGGCTCTCTCAGGTATTTCCCAGATTCGACCTGCTCTATTGCTCTTAAAGGAAACTAGACCAGAACTACCCGGCAAATTGCATTGTTGTTGTTGTTCAAACCACAGAGGGGTCTCTCTGTTATCTTCATGAGCGGCAGAGAATTTATGAGATTTTCCATGATAAGCTTTGAGGATTGGGTAGTAGAATGCTCCCCTCCTCCTACTAAGGGAGAGTGGCTTCGCACCCTTTAAGCACGTTATATAACCACTTCCATCCCACAAGCGACGACTCCATCATACGCTCTTGCTCTCGCTTTTCAAGAAGAAAATCTCTTTTTTGAGATCTCCACCTGAGTCTACTGGAGTCTGTCTTACCCGAGTCTGTCTTACCGGAGTTTGCTTTAGAATCCCTGCCTTACAAAGTATCACCCCCAGCTTTGTATAAACTGCTATAGACTACAAGATCATGAAGCAAGTAAATTAATTATGAAATAGTGCCATAGGAAGGTTTCCTTACCCTCGACTATAGGCTACTATCTGCGGTGGAAGAAAGAAACAGATGCCATGCATGCAAGCTTCTGAGTCTCCACGTCCCAACTAAACACAATAATTTACAGCCATCATGGAACTTTATTAAAAGCATACATTCGAAAATGTGATGTGGCCTCACCTTAGACAGCGACTAGTCTGTTGAAGTCCAGGATGACAGCCATAGCAGGTCAGTTGCATTTAAGTAGGATGTAAGAGAATGTCAGGTGCAGAAATAAAAAGTTGTTTGAACAATAAGACGTGATAGCCATAGTAATCAATGCATGCTTACGCAAGCTTGCCACCGGGTCTTGGGGCACGAAGTCCCACGCCTACATCACCTATATAAACCAATAAATAGCAAGATAAATCAAGATTTAAATAATTTCAAAAAAAAAAATTGATATAACTATAGGAAAAATTATATGTTTTTATTGAAGTTGCTACAAATTAGTCGAAATAATCGGCTTGGCCGATTCATATATATCCCCTTGTCAGGGACATAATAATCAACACCTTAAAATCCAAGAACTAACAATAACTTGCGAGAATAATCATAGCAGGCTAATTAATTTTCACCATCCAAGCATATTCAAAAGTGAAGGAGACATGAGCACCACAGTGGCTAATTAATAATAAAACAACCAATCCATTCAGAGGATTTAACAATATATATTTCATATTAACTTCAGCTTTTTTGAGAGCATTGCTCTGATCTGCCTAAGGCATGCAGGTCTTTGAGTTTTGGCTTCTTTTTGAGCAAGTTTGGATTAAGATGATTAGTCGTGCCTTTTAACTATTTGAGAGGGAGAGGGGCCCTAGCCGTGACTTAGAAGCATATTTGGCTGATAGTTCTGCAGTGAATTTTATGAGAGAAACATTTCAAGTACATAATGTCCAGGTATTTCAGAAAAAAAGCACATTTTCCTTGATGTATTTTTAAATAACTATTAGATGCCAATATTGGGATCTTATACTATTCGATGATATACCCTTTCACCTTTAATTCAATAGAATATAAAAAAAAAATTCTTTTCCCAAAAAATATATTTCATATTTATATGAAATTTCCCTGTATGCTGACATCTTCGGATTACAAAAATACTTTTCAGTTGTTGACAATCTTTCTTGGAATCTGTCTGATGTCACGGCAAACCTCACCAGACATATTATATATTTATTTATGATCACCGGTAGAATGCATGTACTTGCCTTGGAGAGTCCAACTTTGAATCTGATCAATTAGCCGTTGAATGATCCTTTGCCTCCACCGCTAAACCTACATAAACAAACTTGCCAGCGATGCGAATTTCTATTTCCATTCCATAGCCATTACTGAGGAAGAGGAGAAAATCATGGCAGGAAGAGGAGACGAGATGGTCATGAGTAACTGCGGATCTTCGGTTTCTGTAGTGGAAGAAATCGAGGGTGTCCTGAAGCTCTACAGCGACGGATCTGTTGTGCGTGCAGCCGAACAATCCGTGGAGCTGCCTCCACTTACCGATAAATATGCAGATGAAATCTTATACAAAGACATCAAGTTTGATAAAACGCTCGGCCTGTGGGCGCGCCTCTATCTCCCTCCCGCCGCCGCCGCCGCCACCACACGGCTGCCAGTGATCCTCTATTTTCATGGCGGCGGCTTCTGTAGCTACACTCCGCGGAGTTCCTATTTCCATCGCTTTTGCGTCAAGTGGGCAGCAAATGTAGGCGCTCTCACCGTCTCCGTCGACTACAGATTGGCTCCCGAGCATCGCCTACCTGTGGCTTACCTTGATTCCATCTCTGCACTCCAATGGCTCCATTCTCAGTCCATCAGCGGAGGAGGAGAAGGAGGAGCAGATCCCTGGTTCGATTCCCGCGCCGACTTCTCCAGGGTATTCCTTATGGGCGACAGCGCAGGAGGGAACATCGCACATCGGCTGGGTTTGTGGTCTGGCGGGCAAGATTGGGTTGGAAATATGCGTATCAGAGGATTGATTTTGCTGTATCCTTTTTTCGGAGGGGAGGCGCGTAGTGCGTCCGAGAGTGAAGAGAGGCGTGATAACCCTACATTAACATTGAAAGGCTCGGATTTGCGGTGGAAGCTGGCACTGCCTGTGGGAAGCAACAGAGACCACTATTTCTGCAACCCACTCGTACAAGATGCCGAATCGCAGGATGATTGGTACCTTGCACGGCGCCTTCCCCCGACTGTTATGGTGATTGGAGGACGTGACATTCTAAGGGATACACAATTAGAGTACTGTAAGTTTCTAAAAAAAATTTGCGGTAAGCAAATCATAGAAGTTGTGGTGTGTGATGAGGAAGATCATATCTTTGCTCTGTTCAAAATGGACGAACAGAGCTCAATAAAAGTCATGCAATACGCTTCTAATTTCATTAAATCTGCAGCTTGAAATGAGTCCTCGATGGATTCTGTTTCTTTCTCTTCATTCATTCCTGATAGTTAAGTGTATGCTCATGTGCTGAAAACCACCATTGAAATAGTTCCTGCAAAGCTTCAAGCGCACAGACTAAGTGGCTTGCCTATCTATGGTGCGATGGAGCTCCATACCATATAGTTCCTTTGAATCCTTCGATTTGTCAAACTGCGATAGAAAGTTTGATGGGCCATGAGTCCTCTCATTATCAATCGCCAATTTTATTTTATTTAGGTACATTACATTTGGTTATCGGCGCTAATCATTCAAGTGCAATAAGTGCAAAGAGCGTATTTCTATCTTGTTGAGTTTCTAATAACGATTTATGTATCATTTGGCATGGGTTGAAACTTGAATAATTTGGGAGTAAACTTTTTATTTGACTATTTGCATCAATTGGACGATCAGTACTGCGTGATGTGACAGCTCATGCGAGTCAGGTCGTTCAATTATCGGTACAAATGGTCGGGTAGAAAGTTTACTCCAATAAGTTGTATGTGAAGAAGTTTAACGCTTCTTTTGTATTAAGATGATCGAAACACAAAGATTTTGATTGGACCAAATATGTTGGAGGATATGGAAGAACAAACTGTCAAGATTGGGAAACACATGAAAGCAATCCAAGATCACCCAAAAATAAATTAAATGCTAATCTAGTTTGGAAAGAATTCTCACCCAAAAATAAATTAAATGCTAATCTAGTTTGGAAAGAATTCTCACTAAGGGATCATGCACTCAACTTTATCTTTTGGTTTGGAAAGAATTCTCAATAAAGATCATTATCTTTTGGTTTGCAACCAACATTATCGTTGATGGTATGAATGCTAACTTGGTTTGAAAAGAATCCTCAATAAGGGATCATGCACCCAACATTATCTTTTGGTTTGGAAAGAATTCTTCCTTTTGGTTTGGAAAAAATTCTCAATAAGAGATCATGCAACCATTATTTTTTATTTTATGAACCGTTTGAAATTAAAAAAGGTTAAAATTAAAGAGTGTTAGGTTGATTATATATAACATGTTACATTCCACTTAGCCTTGAACCATTTGAGATTAAAGTGTTAGGTTGATTATATATAATATGTTACATTCCCTTTAGCACAAAGCATTTTTTTTAATGTTACATTGTTAGCCGTGCGTACAAATGATTATATTCATATTTTTTTATGAGTGCATGATCTAAATGGAATGAGAGTATATGTTTTATGTTCAGCATCTTTAACAATAATAAGATAGTCATATTTATGAATTAAGTTATAAGTAAAGATTTAGTGGAGATACTACAAATATAATGAGCAAATCAAGTTCAATGTGTAAATTCATTAAGAAAAAAATAATGGTCATCCATATATCACGCATGTCACATCATATGAAGTATCTTTACTTATGGCATAAATATTTTCAAAGTAACTTTAAAAGTTAATAACACTAAATGAATGAAATTCATAGACCTTGTCCATGGTGAAGCCGGACTCTATTAAGAACCTAATTTGGGCACACAAAAATCTCTTGGAGAATATGACTTAGAACACTAAATGAATGGTTAAAGGTTTAAAGGAGAGGAGAGATGGTCAATAATAATACTATGTTTTGAGGTTGGATGGATTAAAGGCAGAATACCTAGTCCATTGTGGAGTGAAAATTGTTCCTCGGCATTTGAAATTGTATATCTAAGTTTGAACATAGAAGGAGAATTTTAACACTCGGAAAGAGTGTGGCCCTTTGCATGCAAATCATTCATTCTTTTTGTAATGTAACAATATATTATGTTAATGTATAGAAACTTTTACATCAATGAAGAGCACATCACCCTCTTGAGGAGGGAGGTCTTGCTTGACCCTGATTGAGTTCAAAAAATGATATTAAACTATGTAGATACCATTAGAATAAAGGTTTCCTAACCAAAAAGCCAAAAAGAGCTAAGAGGATCATTCCTAAACCTATTATGTATCTATTTAGAATATATGCATATCATGATGTTATAAAGAAGGGAAATTTGAGTGGTTCCATCCCTATAACCAAAATTATAAGCCTTAAGGGTGTGAAGAGGCCTCTAAACTAGAAATCGAATAGATAAAAAACCTTGAAACATGAGGGTCCATATGGTGTTCATTGTTATAGTTAGAGTCAAAGATAATGAAATCTAGTTCATAGTTATCGGAGTCCTTCATCTACATCTCCTTTTTCGTTGTTCCTCGAGGTTCTACTTCTATTGGGCCTGGGGAAAGGGCGCAAGAAATAAGTGCAAGTGAAGAAACGTGCAAGAATCAGTCTTCAGCGCAAGCACAAACAAAGGAAACTGCACAAACTATGTGGACAAAGGGAAGCTGCGGCGGACGAGGGAAGCTACGCAGAAGAAGGAATATGCGCCAAAGAGGTCACCTGCGCAGAAGGAAGATACCGCAAGGTAAAGCGGTAGCACAAGTGTAGAATAACAACCGAAAGCGGCATGACGATTGTGGGTGTTGAAGTTAGCTTAAGTCGGCGGATGCCACATGAGTGAACGCATGTTGTAAGTAAGGTCGTTAGTGCCTCGTGTCAAGTCATGATCGCCACAGTTGTAGCCTGAGAGGTGGTTCATGGTGACAGTTAACAGACTGCCTGTATGTAGTCGACCCTGCATGGCCATGTAAAATAGTATAAATAGGAGGGATTCAATAGTGAGATGGTTAGTTTTTCAATAGCTAGAAGGTTACTTTTTAGATTGATAGTTGTTGTTAGCTTACTCTATGATGGCTAGTCGATCACTATTAGTTGCTTTAAGTGAGTTAGTAGAAGGAAGATCTCGAAGTTAGCGGAGGAAAGCTGTGAGATCTGAGTGGTAGAGTAGTTGAAAGTCTGCAGGATGCAGTCAGAGGTAGTGCAGTAGAAGAGAAGCTCTGCTAGAGAGATGCAGATGTTAGAGAGGTCGATCCAGGCTATGTGTGGATCGGTAGATGGTAGCAGTAGATTAGGAGAAATAAGATAAAGAGCATGAGAGCAAAGGAGAGTCTGAGCGGAAAGCTAGATCTAGGACAGTCTGTAGTTAAATGTAGGTTGAAGGCGCCATATATTTCTTATGCCAGATGAAGAGCGCCTCGTGGTTTTTCCCAGATGGGTTTCCACGTGAATTCTCCTGTGTGTTGATGATTGCCTATGTATGTTTGTTATGCTTATGATGCAAGTTCTGTTATGGTTGAAGGAATGACGCACTATCAATAAGAGTCTAAATGCATGAATAGGTTATTATGCACAACATTTGAATATTAGTTCATGTTTACGGTACAAACGTTGTTGAGGGTCTGTTATACTGCACATGTTTGTTAGCTTGTCTTTATATTCAGTTATGTTTCAAGTACTAAGGCCGAATCTGTGTTGCGTCGTTAGTAGTTAATGAAAGATAGGTGCGGTGTGTGCTACAGTTCAGCAGAAATGACTCCATCCTCGTGACTTAGTCGAGCTCCTTGGCCACACACCAAGGGACTATAATCCCTCAACAATCGTGGAAGCATGGTTCCGGTGGTTACCCATCGAAGAGATATCTCGGGTGAGACTGCGCCTGCTCTGCGGGCATTGCCAACGGGACTTTATCTATCGGGCCGGTATCTCGAGTGTTTGTTGGGTTGACGGGCTACGCAAAACCTGGGTCGCGTGAGTTAGGAAAAGTGGCCAACAAATGGTTTCGTTGCCGGAACCCTATTGATCAAAACAAGGGAAATGTTGTGGCACCCGACTAAGAGTGAATTCGAGGAGTGAATGGAGTCAAAGACGTTGATATTTGCGTATAAGGAAAGCGAGGGTTCGCGGCTAAGCCCTAAAAACTGGTTACAGCGATACCTATATTCAAATATCCATTAAAAAAAATTGCAAAATTCCCTATTGTATTGCAAGAGTGGTTGTCGGAGTTAGCGACCCTGCAGACTAACTTCCAGCGAAGAGGAGTAGTTGAATGGACTGACCTGTTGACACAAGAAGTAGCACAAGTAAGTAATTCTATTTCCAGAGCTGTTGATTTTTGGATTGATAGCATATTAGAAGCATATGTTACTGAGTTCGTTGTTGAAGCGATAACCTTGTATAGCAAGGCAGAGAAACATTTTTTCCAAGGACCTCAGGGAAGGTACCTTATGTCTATAAACCTATGGATTAAAATGCTCCTTTATGAAAAGGGTATTTTACAATTCAGGGATTGAGTCGTGTAGTGCGTGAAGGGGATATGCTGTGTAAATTTTAGGAGTAATATGGAAGGTAGTAAGATGAAATGTTCTCAAGAAGCTCAGAAGATGAGTTGGACACTGGATTCTTAAGAAGCGAAAGGAGGTTCCAGTCAGGAAAGAGAAGGAAGGTAACCGAAGGCAGGAGAGCTTATAGCCTGCCCAGGGAAGGTGAATATGGATTTGAGTCACACCTAGACGAAGGGTCCTGTGATGAAGAGGAGGAGTATAGTCTGATTTCTGAGAGAGAAAAATCAGAAGAGTTTGCAGAGACGCCAAGGACAGGACATGACTACAACATTCCAAGAAGATCCCCTGAAGTGAGATCTAGAAGTTCCTCAACTGAACCGCGTGTGAACACTAGTAGTCCTAGTGTCAAGACTGGTGCGCAAGGAAGCCAATCAGTGATCCCAGTAAATCCAGCAAATCCCTGGAACCCAGTGAACAACCCCAACGCCACCCTAATGGTAGGGACAGATGTTAGACTACCCACATTCAATGGGAATGGAACAGAGGATCTAGAATGGCACCGGTTCCTCTGCGAGGCAATATGGATGGTCTACCTCATTAACAATGATGACATCCAAAAAGTGAAAATGATTACAACTCTGCGAGGCTATGAGCTGGATTGGTCTATGAAGTACTATGTAGTACCACTCAGACAGTCGTAGAGGACTCTGGAGGAGATTTTACATGCAATGATCTCGAAATTCAGAAAGCCACAATCTGAGTCCCAATGTATAACTGAGATCAAGGAAATTAAGCAAGCTCTGGTAGAAACAGTATGGGACTTTGATCAATGATTCAAGACGTTGATGGCCAAAGTAAGCTTCCAGATGTCGAACCTGTAGCATAAAGAGTGGTTTATTGTTGCGCTACTGCCACACATTAGAGGACCACTCATGCAGCAAAATATTGCGATGCAGATGGAGGCACTGGAGTTGGCAATGAAGCTAGAGGCTTCACCTATTGGAGATAGCACTGCAGGAATGACACAGATTCAGTCATAATTGGCTAGTCTGACTATTCAACTCTAGGACATAATAAGAGGAAAAGAGGTGCAGGAAGACCTCTGGTGTACACGATGCCAGACCAATGGACACACCAAGGATGACTGTCCAGCTTACATGAACTACATCTCGTCCGGTGTGCCAAACCCATTGAGTACCTAGGGGTTTCCCTGGTGCAACATATGCCAGACAAGAGGACACAGCGATGTAGGTTGCATGTTCCTGCAGAAGAGGGTATGTACCCCAGCTAGTCTGTATTGTAAATTTTGTAGATCTGTAGACCATGATGAAAAATATTGTAGGGCCTACCAAATTATGAGAGAGAAAATGGTAGATGCATATCTAATGAAGATTGAGGAGTAGATAAAGATTGAACAGGCTCAAGCTCAGTTCCAAGTTGCGCCTCAGTTTCAGCCTGCACCTCAGTTTCAACCTACGCCTCAGTTTCAGATGGTGCCGCAGTTTCAGAATGCAGCCCCATATAACCCGTATCAATAGCAGTCTGGGCAACCATAATACCTGCAGCAACCGCCACAACCTCAACTGAGGGGGGTGGCAATTACAGGGGCCAAGGAGGATGAGGATTTGACCGAGGGAGAGGACCAGTGGTGTGCTACAATTGTGGAGCATAGGGCCACTATGCTAGAGGCTGCCCTAAAACTGCGAAGAATTGCTCATATTGCAAACAAGAGCACAATGTGGAGCAATGTCTGCAACTTATTGCTAGATGGAAAGCCTGGATGGTTGGAGCAACTAACCCAGTACCAAACCCTGCGTCGAATGCCCCCAACCCGAATGTTAATGCCAACATACAGATGATAGTCACAGAACCACAGGAACCAAGTGTAGCTATGATAACAAGGGGAGGTGCTGTGACGGGTGCAGATTAATCTACACAGACAGAGCCCGCGGCACAAGCACAACCGCATGTGCGTTCCGCTGCGCAAAATAAAGCATCGTTGGATGTTCAAAAGTAGAAGCACATATTCATGGATGTATGCCCAGAGTTCGTAGGAACGGATAAGGTTAGTACTTATCGAGAGTTGGAGAGTTGGAAGCACTTATCGAAATGCTTTCGAAAGAAGACCCACCAACAAAGAAGGTTAACAGTGTCAAGACAAAGTTCAAAACAGGACATGAACTCAAGATGTCTGCACAAATTGGTGATTATGACATGGACTATATCATCCTCAACCTGGGATCTGATGTTAACATTTTAATGCGCTAGACATGGGAAATAATGGGCAAGCCACCCCTAGAGTGGTCCCTAATTCAATTAAAGCTTGCTAATCAGGCAAAGGTCCTGCCTATTGGTAGACTGAGTCAGGTCCAAGTGGATATTGAAGGGTTGTGCACTTTTGCGGACTTCGAAGTCATCAACATAGTAGATGATACTAAACCATATCTCGCACTGCTAGGGATTGATTAGGAGATAGGAAATCAAACCATTATAAACTTAAAAATAAGGATCATATTATTTAAAGATGACGAGATGAGGGTAGTTTCCCCCCTCGACCCATTGGAAGGACAGAGATACGTTGAACTGTTGTTCAACAAAGGGCAAGCTGATCACCTTGATAACAGCTATAATGTCACTGCCCTTAAAGAGGATTACATTAATCCTACTGCAGATGGTAACCTGAGCTGGAGATGCGCGAGCTCATGTACATCAGATTCGGGAGAGGCACTTGAGAACTGGCAGAACCGATTACATGAAGTCTTTATGAGGAGATGTGCCAAGATAAGTAAGTCCGTCCGATGAGTGGGAACTCAGTCATGGCCACTGCCCACATATGAAGGACTACCTAACTTGGCAACGTTCTTGACGGAGTTTGAGGAGCTAGTAACAGAGCCGCAGCGACTATCTGCGCTGGAATTTTCACTAAAATATACACCCACGAGATGGTGGGGTACGCACAAAAGCTCTATAACTGCATGGCCATAATGCAGATGGCTACTGGAAGTAAGGTTCATAGACTAGGTCACAAAGGTATACAGGGTTATCAGATCCTATTGAACACTTGGAGTAGTGTTCTGCAGCGTTCTCAAACTACCCGCGTCAGGAGTGGGTTCACCACTTCATCCATACTCTAGAAATGGCACCCAGAGGTTGGTACGCGTCTATGGAGCTGCACCAAAAATGATGGAATGGGAAAAGGTTGAGCAAAATTTCATTTGCACATTCCAGTTCGTAGACGAGCAACCAACAGTTGATGTTGCGCTAGAGAATATTAAGGAGAAGATATTCCCTGAGATCCCACTAGACGTTGCATATTCTCAACCTTGCACTACGCATTCCCACCCGTGCTGTGAGACAGTTTAGCACCGGATGACCTGCTATAACCTCTCTAGAGACCCAGAGGATGATCCGACTAACATTAATATTCCAGAGTCGGAAGGATCGCGCGTAGTAAAAGGAAGTGGCATTTCCAATGACCAGTTCATCAAGCCGCTGAAGATCAAGAAAGTTAACATTAGGTTAGAGGACAATCCAAAGTTTGCTAACATTGGAGACTATTGGGATGAAGAGACAATAACCAAAATCATTGATCTATTACATGAATTCCAGGACCTATTCTCGATGAACTTTAGGGAAATGAAGGGCATAGTAGGATATTTGAGTGAAATGAAAATTTCGCTCAAACCCGACACAAGACCAGTAAAACAATGCCCGTATAGACTAAATCCGTGCTATAAAGAAAAAGTGAAAGTTGAACTGGAACGAATGCTGGAAGCAGGAATCATTGAACCTGTTGAAGAGTCAGAGTGGATAAGCTCTATAGTGGTTCAGGACAAGAAGGCGACATGCGAAGTCAAGGTCTGTGTCAACCTTAGAAAATTCAATGATGCCTGCTTACATGATCCATTTCCAACACCATTTACAGACTAAGTCTTGGAGAGCGTTAGCGGACAATAAATGTACTCATTCATAGACGGATTCTCGGGTTACCATCAAGTCAAAATTACGCAAGAGGACCGCCACAAGACAACCTTTGTAACAGAATGGGGATGCTACCAATACACGGTAATGCCCTTTGGCCTTAAAACGCCCCTGCTATTTTCTCTAGAATAGCAGTTTCTGCTTTTAAAGATTTCATTCATAAGTTTCTTGAAGTATACTTTGGTGATTGGACGGTGTTTGGTCTGGTAAGACACCATATTGATAATTTGTGCATGATGTTGGAAAGGTGTCACCAGTATCAAATTGCGTTGAATTTAAGAAAATTTATATTTTGCGCACCATTTGGTGTACTGCTAGGCCATGTAGTATGTTGCAACGGGATCTTGGTCGATCCCGTGAAGGTGGCAATAATTCAGGACCTACCATCGCCCACGCCAGTCACACAACTCAGATCCACATTGGGACATACTGGATATTATCGAAAATTTATTAGAGGGTACGCAGAGATAATTGTTCCGGTGCAGAAGCTGCAAAAGAAGGACACCAAATTCAAGTGGAATGAATACTGTCAAGGGAGTCTTAATAAGCTGAAGAATAAAATGGCCACTGCGCCAATATTAATATTCCTAGACTGGAAGAAGGAATTCCATGTACATGTTGATGCACCATCAATTGCGCTTGGTATAGTATTAACCCAACCAAGAGAGGGTGCAATTGACCATCCAATTGCATTTGAAAACAGGAAACTATCCACAGCAGAGAAAAAATATACCACAACTAAAAGAGAAGGACTTGCAATGGTCTATGTACTACAAAAGTTCGGATATTATCTATTGGGTGGACGGTTCAAAATGTTCATCGATCATTCTGCATTGAAATACCTAGTCAATAAGCCAGTGTTGGGGGGGGGGGAGATCTGCTAGTGGCTGCTCCTATTTCAATAATTTGACTTTGAAGTCATTGTAAATCTAGGCTGACTGAATGTTGGGCCGGACCACTTGTCGCGCATTGAAAGTGGTGAGGAACCACATAGCTTAGAGGATAATCTGTCTAATGCGCAACTGTTTTCTATTGACGTTGTCGATAAAGAATTTGATGATATTATACACTTATTGAATACAGACTATGCGCCTGAAGGTTATATGACATGGAAAAAGAAACAACTAGTCGTCAAGGCCACAGACTACACGCTAATCGCGGGACAATTGTATAAGTTGGGACCAGATGAAATACTACGCAAATGCATCTTTAATCATGAAAGGCAATGGGTAATGGCTGAAGCACATGCGAGTATCTCAGGAGGACACTATGCTGAGTAGGCAACGGTGTGCAAGATTTTGCAAGATGGACTCTGGTGGCCAACAGTACATATGGATATAAGGAAATACTGTAGTGACTGTGATAAGTGTCAAAGAATAGGGAAACCATCACGACATGATGGAATGCCACTTGCACCACAAATTACAATGTATCCCTTTGATAAATGGGCAGTGGATTTTTTCAACCCTATTAGTCCGCTAGGGAAACGAACTGGTGCACGCTACATTATAACTACTATAGATTACTTGACAAGATGGATGGAAGCGGCACCTATGATAGATTACACCGCCGCAACTGTGGCAAAGTTTCTTTTTGAAAATGTGGTGACAAGGTTTGGTTGCCCGAAGATTCTTATCATCGACCAAGGTACGCATTTTGTAAACAAACTAATTGTTGAGCTGACTACAGAATTCCAAATCCAACACAAGAAGACAACTTCCTACCATACTCAAGCAAATGGAACTGTTGAGGCCTTCAACAAGATACTGGAGAACGCATTGACGAAGGTCTGTAATGTGCGCAGAGATGACTGGGACCAAAAAGTCTCAACAGTATTATGGGCTTACAGAACAACATGCAAACGAATGACTGGATACACTCATTTCCAGTTAGTCTATGGACAAGAAGCAGTCGTGCCCATGGAGTACATTGTACCGAGCCTACGAATTGTTGCGCTAACATAAATGACAGACACCAACACCGTAGAAGAAAGACTTGCGCAACTGATTCAAATGGAAGAAGAATGTTTCATTGTGGGCTTCCATCAAAATGTGGAAAAACAGCAACATAAAGCATGGCATGACCGCCACATCAGAACAAAACAATTCAAGATCGATGGACTTGTTCTGATGTATGACATCAAGTTCCTCAAGCACCCAGGTAAGCTCAAAACACACTGGCTAGGCCCATATGCAGTTGCGCACATTATTGAAGCAGGCACGGTAAAACTACATAAGCTGGATGGAACATTGGTTGCGGGTATGATCAACGACAACCAATTAAAACCATACCGCGGTGACTACGGCGTGGTCCCATAAGGCTGAGGCACGTAGCAAAAAAAAATTAGAAGAGAACTGGCGGTCAGTGGAAGACAGCTGGCAGACACCGACGAACCGTCAAATGCACAAGGATTCAACAAATAAGTGGCTTCCGTGATAGGATATCGCCCTGGTGAAATGACTATCTCATCATGTACAGGAAACTCTCTGACAATGACCAGACATCACGTCAATACTCAATCACCGATGTCAGTCCGGGAAAACGACGGCAGGGTTAATCCTAGCAAATCTAAGAGGCAGATTTGGTATGCCAAAGGAGGTTCTTGTCCTAATGATGCACCTAGACAAGATAGGATGGCATGCAAACCTATGCTCCTCTTATAAAATAAGGGTGCTCCTAGAGCCAACATCAGTTCGTTGTGCTGCTTGAGCACCAATTACATATGGATTGGGGTGCGCCATGGCGAGCAGCTCTACTCGATAAAGCAGTTGCTGCGGCCTTTAGTGTATGGATTATCGCCAAAGATGGGAATAATGGGGATGTTATCAGTCTAAAAGTTAATTCTACCAAGCTAGAAGTCTCTGGAAAATTCATCCTTGGCTATTTCTCTTTCAGTTAGTTAGCATCCCTGACTACGACACCTGGAAGGAATTCGGTGGGGATCCAAGTTCTTGCCCCACTTGACGAAGTCTGCAGGGCTGGAGAACACACCCAATTTGATATGGATTGTATATCGTGATGCCGATATGAATTTGGTCAAAGGTTGCGAATCATTCGTCCCTGATCACTCCCTTGAATTTGGGGATTTTTCGGTTTTCAATAGGGACAATGCTTCATTCTTCAAAGTTCATATCTATGGCAAAGACAGTGGTCAAAAACAACTATGAACATGCAATCCCCAGTTGAGCACTTCTAGTGGAGATGGAGAAACATGGTAGTGCAACCCCCATGCTACAGACTCCTTGTCTACCTGACGTGGCCCGAGAATGAGCCACAAGACTGTGACAAGAAGCAGAAAAACAATATGAAGAGGAAAAGGAGGATGAACAAGACTGAGAAGAACAACAAAAAGATGAGCTGCAGCAAGCAGAAGAAAAACCTATGGAAATATATTCTTCATATAATGTTAGCGAAGAAGTTGTGTAACTTCATTTTTTTCTAAATATGGGATAAGGCCACGGGGCAGGAAACATCGCCAAAAAAAAAACCACAAGTGACAAAACGCGCAAGAGAAGAAGCAGGAGAAAGGTGCGCGCGAAAAAAATAAAATCAAAGAAACGACCGCGCATGCTGCGCCCCATACTACGTCCATTGCTTCATGGCTTGGGACGAGCCACATGTGAGTTTTGGGGGCCTGTTGGACCCGGGGAAAGTGCGTAGGAAATAAGTGCAAGTGAAGAAATGTGCAAGAATCAGTCCAGAGTGCACACGCAAACAAAGGAAACTAGACGGACTACATGGACAAAGGGAAGTTGTACAGAAGAAGGAATAGGTGCAAAAGAGGTCACCTGTACGAAAAAGGGAAACTGTGCGGAAGGAAGATACCGCGGGGTAAAGAAGTAGCACAAGTGCAGAATAACAATCGAAAGTGACAGGACAATCATGAGTGCTGAATTTGGCTTAAGTCGACGGATGCCACACGAGTGAACGCATGTTGTAAGTAAGGTCATTAGTGCCTCGTGTCAAGTCATGATCGCCACAGCTGTAGCCTGAGAGGCAGCTGATGGTGATAGTTAACAGACTGCCTATATGTAGTCGACCCTGCATGGCCATGTAAAATAGTATAAATAGGAGGGATTCAATAGTGAGAGGGTTGGTTTTTCAATAGCTAGAAGGTTTATTTTTAGATTGGTAGTTGTTGTTATCTTACTCTATGATGGCTAGTCGATCACTGCTAGTTGCTTTAAGTGATTCAGGAGAAGGAAGATCTCGGAGTTAGCGGAGGAAAGCTGTGAGATCTGAGTGGTAGAGTAGTCAAAAGTATGCAGGATGTAGTCAGAGGTAGTGCAGTAGAAGAGAACCTCTACTAGAGAGGTGCAAATGCTAGAGAGGTCAATCCAGGCTATGTGCAGATCAATAGATGGTAGCAGTAGATTAAGAGAAATAAGACAGAGAGCATGAGAGAAAAGGAGAGTCTGAGCGAAAAGCTAGATCTAGGACAGTCTGCAGTTAAATGCAGGCTGAAGGCGCCATATATTTCGTATGCCATATGAAGAGCGCCTTGTGGTTTTTTCCAGATGGGTTTCCACGTGAATTCTCCTGTGTGTTGATGATTGCCTGTGTATGTTTGTTATGCTTATGATGCAAGTTCTGTTATGGTTGAATGAATGACGCACTGTTAATAAGAGTTCGAATGCATGAATAGGTTATTATGCACATCATTTGAATATTATTTCATGTTTACGGTGCAATCGATGTTGCACGTCTGTTATACTGCGCATGTCTATTATATTGTCTTTATATTCAGTTAGGTTTCAAGTACTAAGGCCAAATCTGTGTCGCGCCATTAGTAGTTAATGAAAGATATGCGCAATGTGTGCTACAGTTTGGCGGAAATGACTCCATCCTGGCGACTTGGTGGAGCTCCTTGGCCACGCATCAAGGGACTATAATCCCTCGACAATCACAGAAACATGGTTCCAGCAGTTACCCATCGAAAAGATATCTCAGGTGAGACTGCGCCTGCTGTACGGGCATGATTGGTACATGCAAGAGTAAATATGGAGTCACTACAATTGATGCATTAAACAAACATCGACAATGAGTCCATCAAATTGGTCCATTTCCACCTCGTAAAAAAGGTCGTCCTCGTTTTCATGATTCTCATTGGCCGAGAAAATATTCTAAGGAAATTTAAAAGAATAATGAACTAAGGAGCCTTCACCTTAATATAATATATACATGTTATATAAACATATATGTAGGTTATATGTACATTTATAGACATAAAATAGTCAAAAGAATACAACTTTAAAATATCATATAAATTAAAATCATATTATAAAAATGTTTGTTGACACATTTCAGTCGACAGGGGTTCACACTGTCAACACCCTTCGACAGGATCTCCCTAAACATTGGCCCTAATAGGTTTTACCCTATCCAACAACACCTATGAAGCAGATGAGGTCTCACTCACGATGTTTAATGGAAGGCTACAGGAACCACATTTCCGCATAAGGGAAGAGGAATTGCACACTTAATATTTTTCTATCGCAATAACCCGTCGAGATCCAAAACAAGGTTTTATCTTATCACTTAAATATTTATCATCAGAGCTAGTATCACACCATTCCATTATCATAAAAGAGATCAACATAGAACAATTCATTCACCATACAAAGACTCCTCATCATTAATAGAAGCAAAACATTAAGAAATTAGATCGCAACATCTTCACCATTCAGATCACATCATTCAGGTCACAGAGGCAACAATCACAACATCATATATCACATCGCAGATAAAGGAATTAGATAGCTCCCATCAACAGTCTCCTTAAATTACTTCTGCAGGTCAAAACATATCTTCAAGACACATCCTTCGGTCGATAAATTTAGACCAAACCCAAAAAACAGTTTGCAAGACACATAAAATCCCTTTACAGTAAGATGATATGATCACAAGATCCTTCTATAGATGAAAGATAAGATCCTCTACTACTACATTTCTAACTCTATTTATAGGCTTGCGCATTTACAAAATGGTCCACATATGACTAACTTCCTAACTAAATCGGACCAAAAGTACAAAAATGTGACCAAGCCGACCACTTGTCGACATATTCCCCTACGCAGCTTTCTTTGACCTTTGTCGCTTTCACATCATTCATATCCAATTCACTTGCCAAGAGGCCCCCAACACAATATTGTGGATCTCCCTCGAGCCACATCAATTGGAGATCGTGTGTGTGTTTATCTTGACCTTGCAGTCGTCATATTCCTGCTTGAGCTGCTCAACTGCTTCCTTCATCCGCATGTTGATTGTTGTGCAATATTCCATGTCCTACATAGTGAGGTGTTCTACAATTTTATCGGTCACCTGCATATGGGCATCTTGCATATTTTCCAGTGTGTTTATATCCTTGAGCATCAATTGCTCACCAATGTCCTGAAACTCATCTAGTTGCATTGTTCGACACTAACGCCTCTCCCGCGCTTTGTTGGCTCTCTGCCGGAGCACCTTCAATTCTGTAGAGTTGGTAACCTGGACAACTGGGGGCATCATCTTCAAAGTTTTATGCATTGTCACTAGTTGTGTGTCTGCCTCATGAAGTTGTGTGTTGAGTTGTTGGAACTGTTCATCCTGGACCACACTTATCCAAAACTACGTGGTTTCTTCCACCATTGCCTTGGCCATTTTTTCGCAGTCCTCGATCTGAGTGGTCATGTCCTCCATCTTGTCTTTGTGCTTTGCAACCTACTCCGATGGTGTACTCGGAACTTCCCATGCTTGCAACTCCTGATTTTCCTTCTTCAAATCTGTGATGATTTGCCCCAGCCATAGTAGCTTCCCTTCTGCAAACATTTCTTTCATGATGTCATAAATTTCCTAACATACTACTGCGATGGCCTTTTCCAATCGCTCTCAGTCATCTAAGGCATTTTCCTTGGAAATTAACTTCGCCTCTTGCGCCTTCTTCATGCGCTCGATTTCATCTTTTGCCTAAGCAACTTGCTCACGCGACTTGACAAGATGATCACATATAATCACTTATCGGTCTGTGATCTCCTGGATCATTGCCTTTTGTAATCTTGCAAGCACATGTGTGGGTAGCTCGTTGACATCGAGATTGAGCAGTTCAAGCTACTACATAGCTGCGTCAACATCCTCGCTCCCATAATCCAGCTCACGCATTGGAATCTACACAATCCTTACGTGTTTTCCTGTATTGACCTCTGCTTCTCTTTGCAGCACGTCAACTTGTGGTACCTTCTCCAATACCACATTTGTCAGATATTGTAACAAATCCTTAACTTGGTGGAAAAACCCATTCGAGTGTTGTTTCAATTATGCCTCGCTCTCGGTAGTCATAATGGTGATCGCGACTAGTGTGCGACGCACCTGGTCATCAATCATCTTTGGGGCGTTGTTTCCTTTTCCCTGCTCAAACCTACACTCGATCCTTCTTCAAACTACCTTTCTACCTCAGAATCTGTTGGAGTCTTGGACAACTCCTCATGCGATTCCTTATCACTCTCCTTTGCCTACGCCTGTTCTACTGGCATGTCAGGTGGTGGACCCACTTCGGTGTCCAACAGTTCCTCTATACTAACTGGAAATTTCCATTCAACATGCCACTTATAAATAACAACATCTACTTATTCATATGCCAGCTTATACAAGGTGTTAAACCATTGCTTCTCACCATTATGGCATGCTTGAATATGGATGGCATGTGGTCCCATCGCAAATCGTGTGATCTACCTGTACTTTGTTGTCGCCTCCTCAGTGAGGCACGGAACCTTCCCTACTGCATCACGTTGTGCATCCCAATATAAATAAAACCGCACTGCACAGTCAATCTAGAAATCCTTCACAACGATCCACCATAAGTTATGATATCGTGTGCCCCTACATGCTTGGGCGACTTCTACATCCATTCCCTAATAATACGTGGGTTCCATCCACCCAACAAGTGCGTTTAAAATTAAAAACCATGAATATGTAAAGGATCGCTTACCTTCCTGGACCAACATTGCGTCCTCTGTCAGTTGATTCAAAAAAACAAGGACCAGTTCATATGTACCCCTTCAGCGCACTGCTCTATGCACATAATTACTCCAAAAGTGCACTGATTTAGTCTGTTCTTCCTTACCATCTTCATAGAAAACAACTTGGCTATGACTTGGATAGCCTTGTCGTGGATAGTTTTGATAACATAGGCCCATTTATCTTGGACAACATAGTACTTCTTCTTCAACTTTGTATCTATCCTCTTATCGGTGTCCTTGCCTATGACGTATTGCGACGGGTGGACACCCTTCATAGGAAACCCAATGATCTATGATATCAACTCCATCGTGAATGGTACCTTTGTACCAAGCCAAAGATACCCTCCATAGAAACAGGATAACAAGTGTTTCATGCATGCATTTCCTCTACCGAATGACTGAAATGTGACATATGGGTGAGGCCTAACTGTCTCGACTGTTACAATTTCAAAGCCCATTGTTGTGAAGTGCGAACCACTAGACCCTCCATCATCATGCTTCTTCTTCTCATAAGGTTCTACTGTGCATTTTGAATATGCCAGAATGTTATGGTCATTATAGGTCATCTTCATCAATATGACATGATATTCATAGAGACGTGCACCCTTTTATGCATCCCAGGCATCTTGATGGGATACCACTGGTTCTTATACATCTTAACATATAGTGTGTCTGCCCTCTGTGGTGGTACATACCCAGGGATATCATCAACACTCACCCCCTTTATGGATGTGGAATCCTCTCTGCCTATCATTGACAAGCCTGCTTTCACTTCAACTTCTGCGGCCCTGGCAGAACTTTGTGTGGTCCTCTTCTTCTACGGTGGAGACTTGCGACGATGATCACCCCTCTTTTTCCAGACAACTCATGACATTTCCCCCTAAATATCTAGGATCTCTTCTTTGATCGACATCATCGATGGAGGAGAGCCATGGATACTACTGCTCGAAATTATTTGAGCCATTGTTGTAACGCTATCACTCTCTCACTCTCAATAATGTTTTGTTAATTCTCTTCTCTATGAACTGCTTGACTATTACAATGATTCATCCAACTCCCCTCCTGGAGATTCTTATAAGCTTGAAATCACTTGTGAGAATGATTTAGAACATCATGGCCAAATCCTCCAATGATCAATCGAATATGTCGCTGATTTTGCAAATCTAACAGTCTAATTCCCTATAAATGTTCTTCTCATCCACTTGCATTGCCGCCCGTCTAGTTGAACGACTTCATTTATTCCTCGATTTGACCCTATCGCATCTTGTCGGATGTCGCTAAGCTTCCTCCTACTAGGACGTGCGCATCTTTTCTTCGTGTGCGACCCTCCCTTGTTGTGAGGACCTCCTCTACATCATATCTTCATCATTTTTTTTTTGCACACGTGACACTTTAGGTAGGGTGCCACACCTGGCTATCGCGATATGGATTTAGCCAGCTTCCATTCACTAATTTTAGTAGCAATGCACCATCTAGCTATTGTAACTGCACCACACCTCTGTTGGCAATAAAAATAATCATATAAGGACCTAACCAATGCATTTGTAACTTACCAAGATGCTTTGCAAACTTGTTGTCATAGAGTAGGACCATATCTCCTTATTAGAAGTACTTTGCTTTAATATGTCGATCATGCCATTCCTTCTAGTGATCCTTTTCAACTTGTTGGTGAAACCCGACAATGAACCAATCTTCCTCCAGCTGCACCAACTGGGTCAATCACTCTTTAAGTGCTCCTTTACCACCCATACCTATCGTTGCTGCAATGCGCAGGTTGGGAACAATGTACTCCATCGACATCACTGATTCTTGCCCATAGACGAGCTTGAATGGCATTTTCCCCATTAATTGCTTCCACGTAGACTTATATGCCCATGATATTGCAAGAATTTTCAAATCCCAATCGTCACGGTTTGCATTACATACCTTTGTTAACGCATGCTCCAATACTTTGTTGAATGCTTCAACCATTCTGTTTGCTTGCGGATGATATGGAGTGTTTTTCTTGTGCTGAATATGGAATTATTTCGTCATTGCACTAATGGTACAATTGATGAAGTGACTCCCTTGGTCTCTCATTAATGTCTTTGGACAGCCAAACCGAGTAACGACATTGTCGAATAAGAACCTTCTTGTAGTCGCAACGGTACAATCTGTCATTGGCACTAGTCAAATAGTATGTCATTGTGATAATGTATCGTGCACCTGTCTTCTTTCCTGGTGGATTGATGGGTCTGACAAAATCCACTTCCCACTTATCTAATGGCTGCAGCATTACCCGAGGGACTCATGGCATATCATCCCATCGCGATGGCTTTCTCGTCCTTTGATAGACATCACAAATATTTTCATAATTTGCATCATCATTGTGCATGGTTTGCCACCATATGCCACCTGGTGGTTACACGACCTCCATAGTATCCTCCTGCAATTCTATAATGTGCTTCAGCCAATATCCTTTCTTGCTCATGCGGTAGAACATACCGACGTAGAATCTCATCCGGCCCCATCTTGTAGAGTTTCCTAGAAATTAGTTGAAAATCTATTGCTCGAACGACAAATTGCTTCTTCTGACTAGTGGTGAAATCATCTAATGCTTTCCTCGTCGATAAGAATTGAATAATTTGCTCACAATGATCATCAACCATTTCAACTTTAAACAAGTGTGCATCAGGTAATCCATCCTCGATGTTGGTTGGTTCTTTGCTTGTCTCAATCCTTGACAAATGATCAGGTCCGACATTCAATCAACTTGACTTCACAATGATCTTGAAATCAAATTCTTGGAAGAGTAGCAACCATCGGCAAATCTACCCCCCCCAACACAATCTTGTTGACCAAATATTTTAATGTGGAATGATCAGTGAACATCTTGAAATGTTCTCCCAATAGATAGTGGAAAAACTTCTACAGCATGTACACCATCATCAATCCTTCTTGCTCTGTCATTGTGTAGTTTCTTTTCGCAGATGACAACTTGTGGCTTGCAAAAATGATTAGGTGGTCAATCACTCCTTCTCCTAGCTGCGCTAAGACTACTCCTTACGCGACTGATGACGCATCAACATGGACGTGAAATTCCTTCGTCCAATCTGGAAAGACCAATATAGGCATTGTGACCATCTTCTTTTTAAGCGTGTCAAGACTTCCTTGACACTCATGATTCCATTCGAATTTCACATCTTTCTTCAACAACTTCTCCATTGGTGTAGTAATCGCAATATATCCACTTTTAAACTTTCAATAATGTCTCATATGTCCCAACGTCGCTTTGAGTTGTTTCACCGTCGTTCGTGGGGGCAGAATAACAATTATTGCGATCTTAGTAGGATCTACCAACATTCCTTCCTTACAGACAATGTGCCCTAACAAAATGTTGAATGGTGTACAAAAGATACATTTCTGAAGATTTAGTGTGATATGATGTTGTCGACATTTTTCCAACATTAGTCGCAGATTTGCGATGTGGTCTTTGACCAATCCATACCAATCCAAGAATTTCTGAATGAAATCTTTAAACGTAGCGACTACTATCCTTGAGAAAATTGCAGGTGCATTCTTGAGTCTAAATGACATCACCGTGTACTGAAAACATCCCCATTCGGGCACAAAATTCATCTAATGTTAATATTCCTTTGCAATATTTATCTTATGATAGCCTTCAAAGCCATCTGTGAATGAATAGACCTCTTTGCCACTGACACCTTCCAGTACTTCATCAGTAAATTGCATTGGGAATGGGTCATGGGGACATGCATCATTTAGCTTTCGAAGGTTGACACAAATCCAAATTTCACCCGTCTTCTTATCTTGAACAACCATTGGACTAATCCATTTTGATTTTTCTATTAGTTCGATGATTCCAGCATCCAACATCATGTCGAGTTCAGCCTTCATGCACTCCGTGTATCATGGATTCAATCGATACAGATGTTGCTTTATGGAATTTGCATCGGGCTTCAGTGGGATTTTCATTTCTCCCAATTCCCCTAAAATCCCTTTCATTTCAAAAAAATTAGTTGGGAATAAATCTTGAAATTTGTGGAGTAGATCAGTAATCTTTGCCATAGTGGCTTCCTCCCAATAATCTCCTACATTGGCAAACTTCGGGTCCTCCATCGTCCCAATATTTACCTTCTGAATCTTAAGAGGTTGTTAGACTTTGTCGATCGGCATCTCTGGTGCTGTGATATCCCGACTTCCTTCAGATTATACAATATTGATATTCCTTAGATCATCCCTGTCGTCGAGTTCTCATGTCACATTGTAACACTCTGTTATCAACTACATTACTGGCGTCTCATGCGATTATGTGGGGAACACTACTAGGATTATCTCTAAGATGACATCTCGAATGTGTTGAAGTGCATTATGTATCATTGGATCAACGTCTGCAAAGCTGAATGTGTGGTTGAAGCAAACCATCAAATATTCCCATTTTGTAATCTCCCTTTTGAGTTCTGTATATACGTACCATTATCACGGCATCTCATCCAATGTATGGACGAAAGCATGTACCCATTCATCCTTCAGTCTTGACACCCATGCAGTCTGACATGCGACCAGGTGATCCTTGGGATTATTCCTTCCATCATACCTCTCACCCTAATAATTCTCCGTTGCGCCAAACCGAACTTCCATCAATATGCGACATATCGGCCAACCGCCATTCAATTTCTTATATTGGGATTAGTGCACAATCTTAATAACGTTATGGTAGAGATGGAAGGAATCTAGAAAACTTACATGTGTATACAAGATATGAATGAATGTTGTATTGGTTAACAATTGCATGATTATATCTTTATGCATAACAATTTCTCATTATGAATATGCCTTGAAGATTATGAAATGTTTCTAACCATGCAACTGATTTATTTGACTTGTAGTAAATATCGTGAACATTCACTTACAAGAAAAGAAGGATGAGAACAAGTGACAACAGTTCAATTAGAAGATTCTCTCCAATAAACATACATGAAGATGAACCTAAAGCTCCTAGGGTCAAAGACATTGTGACGAAAGAAAGAGCTTCATAAGAATATAAGAATCATGATATGACCTAAAGAGAGTGGTAGATCTAGCTCGAGAGGTGAAGACCATCTTGGGCACAAGACATAATTTAATATGAAGAAAAGTATGACGGGAATTCCAAAGAAAGTAAGAGGCCTTGGATACACTCTAGTTATGTGGCATTGTTGAGCGACATCATTATTCCAGATCCTTTCACCTTTCAAGAAGTAGCCAAGAAGAAATGGTACCAGATGATCATGGGGAATGATGTCTAGGATGCGGTTCTGAGACGAAGGGAAGCCCGTAGTGTCTTCCATGTGGATCTACAAGATCAAGTATGCAACATATGGAAACATCAAGGGATACAAAGCAAGGTTCGTGGTTTCTCTTAGAAAGAGGGAGTAGACTATGGCATGGCATACTCCATTGACCAGACACACTTCTCCTGTAAAGTAGAAGTGTATATTAAGTAGAGAACCACATGTGAAAAAAAGGCTTTCTACGAACTCAACAAGAACGCATGGATAAGCACATCCATTTAAATGAGGAGCTTGAAGATCACCTAGAGTGATCAATATCTTAACCTTTGCCACAAAGTTGAAGATGGAATCCTATAGAGGATGACAAGCTCACAAATGGGTGCAAGAGGAACTTGTCACCAAAGTTCAAGATAGAGGATCTTGGTATCCAGTGACCTAAGATGGATACATAGAATATTAGTAGCAGAGGATGCTACCTGTCACTCCAGTACATAATGTTTCGATACATAGAGTACAAAATGCAGAGGGAGGATGATACTCTGCTTCAGAGGGAGAAACTGCAAAAGATTTGCGAGTTCAACATGGTACGATAAGATGGACAACTTCCTGATGGACTTAGGCTTTATTAAGAGTAAATTGGGTTCCAACCTTTACTTTAAGGTTGAATCAAAAGACTGAGATATGTCGATGACCTTACATGATGAACTCATCGTAGATACAAAGAGGAAGTGTTCAAGATAGAAAGAGGACTTTAGGATGCTTGTGATCATGTGTGATCTCATGGCTTAATAGAAAGAGGCTGAGTACATTGCAACATGTTCAACCTATAGCGAAGTAGTATGGTTTCACAAACTATTGGTAGGATTGTCAATATAGATGCAAATGATATTTATTGTGACAAACAGAGTTGCAGAGAACCCGATGTTTCATACAGTCTGGGATATGGTGCAGAGAGGAGTCGTGAAGCTCCAATATGTTCCTATAGAGGAACAAGTTGTGGATGTACAAGAAAAGAATACGGAGCCCCTGTGATTTGGTCACTGCATAGAGATCCTAGTCGTATCTTT
>LPNX010842794.1:102948-133653 GCA_001517045.1 Pseudotsuga menziesii | reverse complement strand
TTGATGTTGTTGTAGAATACCCTTCTCATTAAGGGGGAGTGTTGAAATATTGTAACTTTGAAGAATATTCTATATGTATATTTTGTGGTCCTCGATGGTCCTATTGGGAGAACCACTTGTATTATCTTGTACCCCGATGCTTCTAATCAGAAGAACTAATAAGATTCATGAGGTTGTCCCCTCTAATTGTAAAGGTGGGTCATTATCACCCCAATGTGGTTACTTGAGCCTACATGTGTAACTCGAGCCTACATGTCGGATGAGTTAATTGAAGTGAACAGATGAATATAAATAAAGGTGTAGCTCTCCTCATTTCAGCACACACTCTCACTTGTGTAGCGCATTAGTGGAGAAGAGAAGTAGCTAGAGAATGAGGAGGATTAGGCTTTGATCTCCTTGCTGGTTTTATCTTTTATCTTTTTGGGACATCTATATTGAGGAAGCTTTTGCTGGGTTTTTCCCTTTAGGGTTTTCCCAGGATAAATCTGTGTTCCTTTTGTATGGTTGTGCTTGTCTATCTTTCAGTGATCCTGTTTATATGCTTTTGTTATGAAAGTGAAATGAAATACTAATGTCTTAGTTAAGCATATGAAAATTCAACATCTTCATGGGTAGATCCCAATATGGTTGGTGACATCACCGAGGGTGGATCCCAATATGGTTGGTGACATCACCGAGGGTGGATCCCAATATGACTAGTCGTATCACTAAGGGTAGATCCCAACATGGTTGGTGGTATCATCACAAGGAATATCCCAGGAAGGTTGGTTGTGTGTTCAAATAGGAATATCCCAACGAGATGTGGTACTGCATTCATTTCTAGACGTTGTGGTCCGGCATTCATTTGCAGATGTTGTGGGTTGGCATTCATTTGCAAACATCGTAGTCTGTCATTCATTTGCATACGTAGCGGTCTAGCATTCATTTGCAGACATTGGTTTGGAATTCATTTGCAGACGCTGTGGTCTATCATTCATTTGCAGACATTGTGGTCTAGCATTAATTTGCAGATGATGTGGTCTGACATTAATTTGCAGACGTTGTGGTATGGCATTCATTTGCAAACATTGTGTTCTTGCATTCATTTGCAGGTGTTGTGGTCTTGCATTCATTTGCGGGTGGTGTGGTTGCATTCATTTGTGAACGTTTTCGTCCTACATTCATTTGCGGACGATCCAACATCTTTTGATGATGTGGGTGATTTTGCATTAAGCTGCGATGTTGTGTTTATTACAGGTGATGTTTAGATAAGGATACATGGGATGAGATGTGATGCTCATGATGATGTGACGAGATGTGATTCCTGTGATGATCGACGGGATGCGATCCTTGTGATGATGCGACGAGATGTGACGCTTGTGATGATGCTACGAGATGTGATGCTTGTGACGATGCGACAATATGTGATTCTTGTTGTGATATGTCAATATACGATGCTCGTACAAATGTGTTTATGACGTGATGATCGAGATGTGATGCTACATGATGGTGATATTCCACGGATGATGATAATGTTGATGTAGCTATGAAAACTTCCTATGACGTATAAATTCACCAGTCAGTTGTACAAATGTATTGTTGTGTTGTAGAATACATTCCTTGTTAAGAGGGAGTGTTCAAGAAATGTAACTGCGGAAGTGATGGCAAGTAAGAGCTAGCAAACCTAAATTACTCTTAATCAGCTTAAAATGTTGATTAAAAATATTCTTCAACAAGTTGGATTCTGTAACTCCGCTTCTGCAAGAGTCCTTCCGCAATTGCCTTTCAATAATATCATTTCCACAATTGTTGATTGCGGATTGCAAGACTACAATTCTCGATCTTCAAAAGCACCACTTTCACAATCTTGCAGCTGCAACGATCCTTTCTACAATTGGATTGCGGTTACATCTTTCCACTTTTCCCAAAAATGGGCTTCCGCAATTTTCCTCCCGTAAGTCTCTTTCCACAACTCCTTAGAACCGTCAATCTTTTGCGGAACTCTTCTTGGCCTTTGAGCTCTGATCAAGTGCAAAAATTCACTCCCATACACTTTTCTTTTGTGGAATTCATCTATGACTGTAGATTTGTATAGATTATAGATTTTAACTCAGACAATTATATACGAATTGATCATGGAAACGATCAATTTGTTCATATTGCATTCGCGTGAATACATCTTTGTCTTCATTAATTCTATAAACAATTCTATCAATACATATTTGTAAACATGGAGAATTAAACATACTTCTAGTTATTGGAAAGAAGACTTCAAATAATTGCATATGTGCGGAGTATTGAACTATGTTCTTCATTCAATCAACCATTCATACATCCATTCACACAGTCGCTCCTATATGCCTCTATGTGCTCATGCATTCATATCTCTGATTATTACATTCGACACTTAATGTAGAAATCTATCAAACCTGTCAGATCCGAATATGCAAGATCTGAAATTCCTAAGAAAGAAAATCTACAATTAACCTATCCTCAAGCAACCTCTTACAAGATTTGAGGTTATATGTGGCGACTTGGCATTATTACAATCAAACAAATCCTATCTAGAAAATGAATTACAAGTCATTAACAACTAACCCTATCTTCTAGAAAAGATTACATGGAAGCAAAAAAATAGCATTTCCTACTCAATCAGAAAACATGTGACTTTGACTCGATGCTCCTGCATCATACTCTGGGGGAAGAAAATAATTCTTCATTAGTTCCTCAGGGTCTACATTGTACTAAAAAATCTCTAGTTCATTCATCCATGTTGCATCTTCATATGGTCGATCTTTCCACTTGACGAAATACTGAAACTAATATTTGTTTCTGGTCTTCTTTGAAATTCTTTTGTCAAGGATAACTTCAATATGTGGTTGTTCTTTATGTGGTAATTGTCCTTGACAATCTACAAATGAACCATCTTCACCTGAGACCATTTCTTTTTTTTGAACACCTGATTCTTTAAAGAGATATAGATATGAAACATTAAAAGTTGGAGAAATTTGAAGATGAGAAGGAAGTTCTATTTCATATGCATTTGCAAAAAACTTCCTCAATATTTTACAAGGTCCAATTTTCTTAAGCTTTAGTTTATTGTATGTTCCCTTAGGAAACCTTTCCTTTCTAAGATAGGGCATTACTATATCTCCAACTTGAAAATTAACTTCCATTCTCTTCAAGTTTGCTCTCTATTTATACTTTCTATCACTTTCCTCCAATTTCTTCTTGACATTTTCTTGTAGCTCATGCATGCTAGATGAAAATTCTTCACCATATGCACTTCTTTTTTCTTGTCCTCCCAAATTCCTAATTTCATATACTCCTCTTGGATGCATTTCATACACAAATTGGAAAGGACTCATACATGTACTCCTGTTAGGTGAATCATTGTAAGCAAACTTAGCTTGAGCAAGAGCTAAATCCCATTGTTTAGGATTCTCATAAACAAGAATTCTCAAGATATTTCCCAAGATCCTATTTACCACTTCAGTCTGACAATCAGTCTAAGGATGATAAGCAGAGCTAAAATTGAGATTTGTACCCAATTTCTTCCATAAAGTTCCTTAAAAATGACCAACAAATTTAGTATCCCTGTCAGACACAATGCTCAAAGGCAGACCATGCAACTTCACAATTTCTAAAAAATAACAAATGAGCAATATTAGTTACATCATTAGTCTTTACAAGTTATAAAATGAGTCATTTTTTAAAACCTATCCTCTACAACATAAATAGAATCATTCCCCCTCTGAGTTCTAGGAATTCTCAGAACAAAATCCACACTGGTGGAATCCCAAGGCCTAGTTGGAATAGGTAGGGGTTGATACAGTCCAGTGTTTTGTCTCCTCCCTTTTGCATGTTGACATATCCTGCATTTTTCAACAAAATTCTTCACATCATGTTACATTCCTGGCAAAAAAAATTACTCACTCAAGCAAATGTTTTGTCCTATCCAAAATGACCCAACAAACCTCCATTGTGTTTCTCCTGTATCATATTTTGTCTCATAGAATATTTAGGGATGCACAATTTATTACTCTTGAACAACAATCCTTCTTGTATCATGTAGTCCAACCATTGACTTCTATTGTGTGAAACTAGATTCTCACAAGATTCATATATATATATATAAAATCCACATCTTCCTTATACATATTAATCAAATTTTCAAATCCCAAAGTACTGACTTTAATTTCCTACAAGATCAAATTTATTTCGCTTAAGGAATCAACTACTTTATTAGATTTTCCACTTGTATGATTGATCACAAAGGTAAAGTTCTACAAAAATTCTACCCACTTAGCATGTCTTTTATTCAATTTAGGTTACTATTTATAAACTGCAAAGCATGATTATTTGAATATAGCACAAACTCTTTGGGCATCAAGTAATGCCTCCATTTCTTGAGAGCTTGCACAACATCGTATATCTCCTTGTCATATGAGGAATACTTTTGTTTTGCCTCATTCAACTTCTCACTGAAGTATGCTACTGGTCTATGTTCTTGACTCAGACCAACCCCTATTGTTGTCCCACTTGCATATGTCTCTACTTCAAAAACTTTGTCAGAACTGGGTAAATAAAGAATAGGATTTTTAGTGATCTTCTTCTTCAATAATTTGATTTTTTTGTCAGTTGCTTCTATGCACTTGAAAGGTTGTCTATTTCCCCTGAAGGTGTCTATTATAGGTGCACAAATTTGACTAAAATTCCTGATGAATTTTCTATAAAAACTTGCAAGACCATGAAAACTTCTTACCTCATAAGCATTCCTTGGAATCGACCAACTTAAAATTGCTTGCACCTTATCTGGATCCATCTTCAACCCTTCTTCTGAAACCATGAACGCCAAATAAATCAACTCTTTCTTCAGTAAACTACACTTTTTAGATTTATCAGCAACTTCTCCTTTTGCAGGGTTTCTAATACCAATTTAAGATGTCTCAAATGTTATTCTTTATTCTGACTGGAAATCAGAATATCATCCAAATACACTATCACAAATTTTCCAGTTGTATTGCTTCAAGGCCTCATTCATCAATCTCATAAAAGTACTAGGTGCATCAGTAAGCCCAAATGGCATTACTAACAATTCATACAATCCATTGTTAGTCTTGAATGCAGTATTCCATTCATCCCCTTCTCTTATTCTTATTTTATGGTAACTACTTTTCAAATCTATCCTTGAAAAATAACTTGAACCACTCAGATAATCCATTGAATCATCAATGCGAGGTAAAGGAAATATGTACCTGATAGTGATCTTATTGATTGCTCGGGAGTCAATGCACATACGCCATCTGCCATCCTTCTTTGGGCTAAGTACAGTGGGTACTGCACAAGGACTCAAACTTTATTTCACCAAACCTTTATCCAACAACTCATGTACCTGCTGTTTGATCTCTTCATTCTCTTGAGGAGTCAGTCAGTAGGTTGCCTTATTAGGAAAACTTGCACCATATATTATGTCAATATGATGACTAATACTTCTCACAGGGGGTAAATCATTTGGTAACTCATCCACAATAATATCAGCATAATCACTAAGCAAGATTCTAACTTAAGTAGGCAAGTCGTCTAAATTTGTAGAAGTTAAAATTACCTTTGGTTTACCAACAAGGGAAAAATGCAGTTCTTCTTCCTTCTTGACTTCTTATAACAGCTCCTTCCTAGTCATCAACAAAATATTTGATCCCGAATCTTCTTGAGTTGCTTCATTTTTCAACAGTGACAGTGTATGCCTCTTTCCATCCTTTTCCAAAGAATAAGTGTTCTTTCTTCCATCATGAACAACTTTTCTGTCATGTTTCCATAGCCTTCCTAAGAGTATACGGCATAAATCCATAGGCATTATATCACATAATACCATCTTATTAAGTACTAATTTGAAACTCCACATTACACTGCTCATTCACCAAGAGTTAATGTCCTTTCTGCAACTAGGACACTTTATAAGGAGTGAGATGTTTCATCCTCTTCAATCCCAACTTCTCTACCATTCTCGTGGAGACCAAATTATCTATACTACCACTGTCATAACCATCTTACAACACTTTCCTTGTGACTTGCACTTTGTCTGGAACATACTTTTCCTCTCAGATGGTTCATGCACTTTCTTCTCCGTTTTCACTAAAAATCTCTTCATCATAAGAGATTCTCCTTCCTTAGGAGGATTATTCACCTCTGCTTCTTCATTGGACTCCTCACGAGCCTCATCAATGTTTGCATTCCTCTAAGTTGTAGGTTTTTTCTTTGGGAATTTCCATGACATGTGTCCAATCTCACCACATTCGTTGCATTTCACTTCTCTACTTTTGCCTCTTCCTCTAGCATTAAACCTACCTCCTCTGAATCCTCCTCTTTGGGGTGTCTAGATACTAGAACCTTCTACCTCATCTTTAGGAGTCTGAAACTTACCTCCTTTGTTTGGAGATCCTCTCCCTCTTGCTATATTTCTCCCTCAATTCTTCTGGTTTTGTTTTCTTAGTAGTTTCTCTTCTACCCTTGAGGCTACCTGATAAGCATCTTCAACAGTCTTCAAATTCAACAAGTTGATTTCATCTTGTATCTGATATCTTAGTCCATTTATATACCTGGCCACTCTTTCTATATCTCCTTGTATCTGTCCAGCTCTAATACTCAACCTAAATAATTATTTTGTTTATTCTTTAACAATCATACCCTTTTGTCTAAGATTCAAAAGTTGTCTATTGAGATTCAATTGATAATCCTTAGGCATAAATTGACTTTTAATTTTATCTAACATTTTGTCTAAAGATTTGATTTTGGACTTACTTGTTCTTTCTTTGTGGATCTGAAGTTCATCCCACCATATAGCTACATATCCTTTCAGTTTGGTCGCTGCATATTTCACCTTCCTTTTATCCTTAAATTCTTCAAAGTCAAAATACTTTACTTATGCATTGATCCAGTCCATGAGTTCTTCGACATTCATATTACCTTCATACATATGAAATTCAACTCTAGGCCCGTTACTAGCTTTCACCAGCATCTTCAATACCTTTACTTCATCAGCAACCTCCTCTTTCTCTTCTTCACAGGATTCTTCTTAATCACAGGGGTCTGTATTCTCTAATTTTATTCTCTCCATAGCGTCCATCCTAGCTTGGAGTTGCCTCATTTCTCTTTGTGTGTCTGTCTCCACAGTGTGTCTTCCTCTACCACGTCCTACTGGAACTTCACATGCTCGTCCTTGTCTTGGCGACATCCTTATAGGCTCTGATATTTAGCTCTGATACCAAAATTGATGGCAGGTAAGAGTTAGCAGACCTGAATTACTCTTAATCAGCTTAAATTGTTGATTAATAATCTTATTTTGCAAGCTAGATTTCGTAACTCCGCTTCTGCAATTGCCTTTCCACAATTGAGGATTGCGGGAATGCAATTCTCAATCTTCAAAAACTCGACTTCTGCAATCTTGCGGACACAACGATCCTTTCCGCAATCATATTGCGGATTGCAGATACACCTTCCCACTTTTCCCAAAAATGGGCTTCCACATTGTCCCTCCCACAAGTCTCTTTCCGCAACTCCTTAGAACTGCCGATCTATTACAGAATGCTTCTTGGCTGTTGATCTCAGATCAAGTGCGGAACTTCATTCCCATACACTTTTCTTTTGCAGAATTTGTCTACAACTGTAGATCTACCTAGATTATAGATTTTAACTCAGACAATTAAAGATGAATTGATCAGGGAAATGAATAATTCGTTCATGTTGCATTCGGGTGAATACATCTCCATCTTCATGAATTCTATAAACATTTATATCAATAAAGATTCATACACATAGAGAATTAAACATACTTCAGTTATTGAAAAGAAGACTTAAGATAATCACATATGTTCAGAGTATTGAACTCTATTCTTCATTCAATCAACCATTCATACATTCATTCACACACTCACTCCTATATGCCTCTATGCACTCATGCATTCATATCTATGATTATTACATTCGACACTTAATATAGAAATCTACCAAACCTGTCAAATCCGAATAGGCAGGATCTGAAATTCCTAAGAAAGTAAATCTACAAATAACTTATCCTCGAGCAACCTCTTACAAGATTTGAGGTTATCTATGGCGACTTGCCATTATTACAATCATACCAATCCTATCTAGAAAATGAATTACAAGCCATTAACAACTAACCCTATCTTCTAGAAAAGATTACATGGAAGCAAAAAAGAACATTTCCTCCTTAATAAGAAAACATATGACTTTGACTCGATGCTCCTGCATCACGAAGATATTCTATTTTATATTATTATTGTTATTACCCCTTCCGGACACGTTGTTCCTCCTATTAGAGATGTCATTGATTGAATTGGTCATGTAAATTCTTGAGTTAAAACCTTCGTTGTAAGTTGGGTCAGAAGTACCCACAAGAGTATTATTAAAATGTATTTTTGAGTCTTCCAAGGCAAGTCGACCCTAGTGGTAAGGAGAAGTCACCCCAGTTGGGTTATTATGCGTCTCAGTTGATTAGTATAAATAGGAGAGGCACCTCCCTCATTTGGACAAACAACATAACTCAACAATTGCGCTAGAGAGAGAGTAGTCCATCTAGGAGAGAGGAGGTAGTCCAATATTATTGGGGTCTTATAAATATTATTGTTTGAGTCTTACACTATACTTGGTTGAAGTCTATATCGAGGAAGTTTCACTGGGTTTTCTTCCCCATGAGGGTTTCCCAGGATAAATCTCTGTGTTCTTTTGTGTGGCTGTGCTTGTCTTTCTTTCAGTGATCCTTTTGCATATGGTTATGATATTATGATGCTAAATGTTTTAGATCTTGTATAAACCATTGAAATCTTAACACAATGAAGTGAAATTGAAACCATAGGTATACATCTTGAAGGAAGTCTAAACCGCCACATCTCTGCACCAGTTACCTCAACAAACTAAAGTAAATGCATTTATTGCAGCTGTAGGGAAATACGTGGAAAGCAATGAATGATGGGTGGAATAATATATAATCTACTTCATGATGATGTCCTTGACGCTTCGAGCTTTCTGCCGATGTCCTACTTGAGGATATTTGACTCAAGTAACATCTTGGGGAAAGGAAACCGAGCGAGTTGAGGGTGGGTGTTTGTTGTGGCTAGATTCTCATCCTCCCTCGTAGGTTCTTTATATCTCATTTCGCACACTGGCGAAGATCTCGTATTCCCAAGCATTGGAATTGGTTTGGGGCTTGGAAGCAAGCAAACACCTGTTCATCTAGGTCATGATTCCACTGCCCGATTAAGTGGCAGACTCTTCATCTAACTTCCTACCTGAGGGATTTGAGAAGCGAATGAATGATAAAAGGTAGGGATTTCTCATCAGAGGGTGGGTGCTGCAGCTTTTGATTCTTTCCCATTATTGGGTGGCTCATGGAAAAAATCAGTTCTATAACTCCAAGCTATTGGTGGAAGTGGTGGGCATGAGTGTGGAGAATATTTGCACTGGGACAAATGTGCAGATGACTATGAAACTACTGATGGAGGAGAAGAGGGGAATCACAATGAAGAAGAGGGCCATGGAGATGAGAGAAGCAACTATTAGAGCTATCTAAATGTGTTGGTTGTCAGACGAGGGCAAAGTAATGAAAGGTTCATCTTTTTCCAATGTAGGCAATTTCATAGAAGAAATCAATAAAGTATTATGCACTCATACAAATGAATAGAAAGATATGGAAGTCTCCATGGGAGAATACTAGCTGCTAGCATTTCTATACCTCAAAATTGATATTTTAGGTGGATTCTAACTTTAGCTGATTTTATGACTTTGAATGTATAAAAGAATAGGGAATTCCTCTCCTCTTGTTAAATCACCAATGATAATTAGTATACTGAAACTCATCAAACTACAATACTTTTACATGTTAAAGAATGTGTGGTTTGACACGCAAAAACGTTGAATAATTTCTCTGCTTGAAGTAGTTATCATTTAACTTGGACAGGATGCAACCAATAGGTTCCAACTACACACAAGCTTAATGTGAGTTGGAGCATAGACTGGGAGGACACACTCGGTGTAGAGACCACCAGAAGGGGAGAAGAAACCATGAGACAAAACAAAAACCTAACGGACATTGCAGAGCGCAGGAGGAAGACATGAGGCAACAACTCATTGGCTGGAGGAACGACCAAAATGAACATTATTTTTAAAAAGCAATCTAAGAAAAAATGCATGTCGACGTAACTATGACATGGTTTGACTTACAAAACCACAACAAAGCTACAATGTTAACTAGCGAGGCCTTGACCTTGAGCTCCTCGCTAGGAACTGATACATCTTTACATCTTTACATATTTACTACGACAAGGTAGGGGTCAGGAGGGGTATTACAGGCACATACAACTTTTGGGCAATACACTTATTTTTGCATTAACCATTGTAATTTTAATTCAACTTTTGAAGAACAAGTTACAATTTTTTCTTTTTTGAAAAAAAACATTAACAATATTTTTATTGATGGAAGAGATATATTGTATGTATTCACATACACAACACTAATAACAAAATAAAACAAAGAGTCTAACATCCAACATTAAAAACACCGATGCATTTTAAAATGTGTTTAAATGTTTTTTTATGCTCATACATGGCAAACTTAGGGTCAAGGTATGTGCCTTATATGCTCATACATGGCAAACTTAGGGTCAAGGTAGCTACATGGTGATAACACATTCATAATTGATATACTATGTCTAACATAAATCTTGGATGATATTTTATAAGAGGATTGATGCAACATTTTCATGGTTATGGTTTTATATTTGTTTATGCTTTACATAATGTTTTTTTTATAAGATTTATGGAAATTTGTAATTAGTCGAGGTTATTTTGGTGAAATCTATCTTTAAATTCGATTAACTCTCATTATAAACTCTATGCCATTGCCAACAATTTTCAAATCAATGCTTAAGAGGAAACTTATGATGTCTAAAAACACACTCAAAATGAGGGTCCCACTTAAGGAAAAACCTATCCTTATAACCTTATAAAAATAGACCAATATCTTATCAATAATTTAAACTAGTGCCATTATAGTACCATATACATCAACATACCATTGTATCAAAATCAACCATACTTCAATACATTGGTCCTGATAGACGATGTATTCTTTAGTTTCAAGATGTTTGTTTAGTTTCAAGATGTTTGGGCTATGTTTGATATTTATGACAGTCTATACCTTTGGTTTAATTCCAAGGTTAAGTTTAAGGAGCTTCCTTTATTCACTATTTGGGAAATCTGGAAAGCTAGGAATAGGTATATTTTTTATGATATCAAGCTTTCCAAGCTTCATATCTATTCAAAGGTTATAAATTTCTTTCGTGAGTACTCTAAAGTGAAGATTCTTGATAAAATTAGGTATCCAAAGATGCCTTTGATGAAGCAAAGATATGTCTTCAAGTTTCTTTGACGGAGCTAAAAAAATGGCATGTGCGGGGCGGGTATGGTCTAAAGGATAAAGAAGGATCATTAAGTGTTTTTGTGGATGGGGGCTGGACATGGAACAAATACTAGGGCTGAACTTCTTGCCCTTTAGGGGATTTTACGGTTCTCACACAAAAGCAACATTCTCAATATCAAAATATTAGGTGATTCATGAGTTTTTATTGATTGGGCCTCAAGAAATTCATCTCTTCAGATTATCAAGCTATAACAATGGACTACAAAAATTCGTGAGTTGATCTATTGCTTCTCCAACATATCATTTGATCATTTTTACAGGGGGCTGAATGGTAGAGCTGATAGTCTCTCTAAGAAGGCTGTAGGGAATATGGATGGTTACCTTCATTTTGAAGAAGTTTTTGAGGGTCAAATTGTGGATTCTGGTTCCTATTTTGTTTTCTAGCATGAACTGTTATTAGTCTTGTGTGGAATTTGCTCTTTTTTTTAAGATGGACTAAATATTGTAACTTGTGATAGGAGTTAATCCTTTGATTGAGACAATAAAAAAAGTTGAAAAGTATAATCAATGTATGTATACACAAACACGTTAATAAGCTAATATATTATATAACTTTATATAACTTTGATTCATTTTGAATAACAAGTTATTGTTTCTTCGTTTAAAAAAATTCAATATGTATATATGTATGTGCATATGTACGAAAAATAACTTATCTATCACAAACATTCAACCAATACCACCATGTAGTATGCATTCTCAACATTATTCTTACAAACATTCACCCCAATACTACCATGTAGTATGCATTTTGGCTATACCTCTCAACATTATTCTTGGACATTCACCTCAATACCGCCACGTAGTATGCATTTTGTTTAGACACTTCAACATTATTCCTGATTAAAATTGGTAAGGATTTGCTATCTATTAAATGTATTTTATTTCTTATTTTTTCGATAAAACCCTAGCGCTTGACTTCCTTTTGAAACCCAAGTTTTGAAGGTAAGTATGCTGGTCTGATTAGGGCCGCGAGGAAACAAGTTTCGAGAAGAATTTTGATGTGATTTCTGCCTTTGGCAATTGATTTGCAGTTTCGGAATAAAAAACAAGGAATTTGAAGAAGAATTGCTATCAAAGGGCAAGTAATAGGGAGGGTATAAGCGGAACAGAGTGTTTTAAGCAATCTGTTTGATTCCAGGGTATCAACTCTTCATCATTTGCAGTCATGGTTTGCATTCGCCAAGCCACTTTGGAAGACCTGCTTTCCATGCAGACATGTAATCTGATGTGCCTGCCAGAGAATTACCAGATGAAGTATTACTTCTACCATATCCTCTCATGGCCGCAGCTTCTCTATGTGGCCGAGGATTACAATAAGAAGATCGTGGGTTATGTTCTGGCGAAAATGGATGAGGAGTCTACAGAATGTCATGGTCATATAACTTCTCTGGCCGTGTTGCGCACGCACAGGAAACTGGGCCTCGCAACGAAGCTCATGACGGCTGCACAGAAGGCTATGCATGAGGTTTTTGGGGCAGAGTACGTTTCTCTACATGTCCGCAAGAGCAACCGAGCAGCATTCCATCTGTATACCCATACACTGGGCTATAAAATCAGTGATATTGAGGCTAAGTACTATGCCGATGGCGAGGATGCCTATGACATGCGCAAACAGTTGAAATTGAAGTCGGAAGGTAAGCATCAGCATTCAGGGGGATGTTGCGGTGGACATGGAGATGGGAAATCACATGCTGCAGAGGTTAAACAGAGCAAGGAGTGACTCTTAAAGTTGCTTTTCAGATTTCCAAGCTGCCCTCCATACTTGGGCTGCAAACGTTTAAAGTATGTTCGTATTGCCATCATGTTTTTTTCGCATTTTAGTGTAAGGTTCGAAGTCTTTTGGCTATAAATCTCTGGCTGTTGGTACTGGAGAATGTTGTAGGTGGTTATTGCTAGTGAAAATCAATTTTGATACTTGCCCTGAATCGTGTCAAATCATTGATCTGTATGGTTTGATTGTGATTCTGAATTTGCGATTCGATGCTTGACCATAACTCCTTGCTTATTAGGTACCCATCTTCTCACCATGGGCTGGGAGTCTATAGCTGGTTGGTTTGTGGCTTGAAAATCATTTGTACTTCGGTCATAACTAGGCACCTACGTTCTCAACTCATAATGGTTTTAGTGTCCATGTCTGGTTGTTAAAATTTGTTAAGCTTGATTTATTTCAAACCTCATTTTATGTAAACACCCTTGTTCTCATGTGACTGGAAGTTTATTGGTGGTTGGTTTTTACCTTGGGAATCACGTTAAACTTCAGTTATCTCAAACATCATTCCCTGCTTATTAGGTGCTCGTGTTCTTGCTGTGTCTGGGTGTCCATGGCTGGTTGGTTTCTATCTTGAATACCATGTTATATGCTTTAGCCATTTTAAACATCGCCTCTTGCTTATTAGGAACCCATGTTCTCATCCCAACTTGGGAATTCATGGTTGGTTAGTTTGTAACTTGAAAATCATGTTATATGCTTGAGCTATTGTAAACATCGTCTTTTTCTTAATAGGAACCTATGTTCTCTTTGTGATTTGGTAGTCCATGGCTGGTTAATTTAAGTGATTTGGGAGTCTATGGCTGGTTAGCTTGATAATCATGTTCTGTTTGAGTCATTTCAAACATCATTCCACGATTATTAGAAACCCATGTTATCATCTCAAAGATAACAAATGTTGATTAGACAGGTTTGCAATGGTGTATTAAACAGGAGGGGGCAGTTACCACTTGATTAATGGTGCCCTCATTCATTGAGAGGGCCTTCACTTCTTGACTAAATTAGCACACATTGAAAATCTATCCATACCCTGCCACAACTCATACATAACATAACATGCCTAACCTAGAAATTGTGGCTTGGGAGACCATACTTGGTTGTTTTTAAACTTGAAAATCATATTTGTTCGAGTCAATCTCAAAGAGCATTCTATGCTTGTTCGCCACCCATGTTCTCACCCTGGATTGGGAGTCCATGGTTGGTTGGTTTGTAACTTGAAAATCATATTATGTTCGGGTCATTTCAAACGTAACTTCATTGTGGCTTGGGAGTCCATGGGATGCTGGTTTCTAGCTTGAATATCATGTTATTTTTGAGATCTCAAACATAACTCAATGTGTGGCAACCGCACTCTTGATATGGCTTGGGAGTATGTTGTTCGCTGATTGTGAGAAAGTGGGAGAGGTGTGACCTTGGGGGCAAGCATAGAGCTAGGTACTGCCACCTACTCCTAGCTTCTCCGTTTAGGCCAACTCCTAACGAAGCCAAGGGGGGTAGTCCCTAACAAAGAGTTTTCTATGGTTCAATGTGTAAGTTAATTTTTAGATGTTTCGGATGCGGATGGGTGTTGTTTAGGAGTTAATGTGATTTAAGATGATTAATGTGATGAACATAATTAATGTGATGAACATAAGACAAAGCAATCCACATTGCTATCACCGGAATTGAAAGATAGACAAATATTTGAGAACTTCACGAAATAGATAAAGCATTCACAGATATGATTTATAATCAAACATTCGATGGACAAATGGCCTAGATTATCAACAAATGCGTAAAAGATAGGACCAGTGCCTATGGAGTCAACTTATCAGAGATGCTTCGAGTGTAAATATGATGTGAATCCCAAAAGATGCCAGTGAATGTTAGATTTTGCAAGTGCTCTTGGTAAGTTTTAAGAGTTTTTACTTGTGATCTTCGCTTATGGTAGCTGGATGTCCTAACCAGTAATACCTTCAGTGGCTCCGTTCAAAGACATGACGGACCTGTCTGGGGTCAAAGGTAAGTGTTCAATAATTTAACTACCAGTGCCCAGATTGGGTAGCCTGGCGCCTACACTTGGATTTTGCCCACATGCCTCGGTATTTATCGAACAATGCCGGTGTGTTGGTTATGGGAAAAGTTTTAGTTAAGTTCCTCTTGTGGGTTTTAGAGATCCAATGCCGTTTCTGGGTATTCCGATCTAAGATGATCTAAGATCGGTCGGAGCATACTCCGTCAAGGAGGGAAGAGAGTTAATTAATTAAAGGGGGTGTGTGTGTGTTGAAGATTTTATTAAATTGATTAATTAGACTCTCTGACAGAGAGCGCTTTTGACCTTGTCTTATGACGAAGGTTCAAGAGACTTAGCTAAACTATATGCTTGATGCAAAGATATGCAGTGGGAATGCTCTCCGATAGAGAGTGCTCTTGACTTGGATTACGGCAAGTTCAAGAGACTTTCAAAATTAATTGATTAACTTTTTAAACAATGAAAAGACAACTCTTCGATAGAGAGCACTCTTGATCTACAAAGTGAGATTCAAGAGATTTCTACTTTAAATAGTTGAATTACTTATGAAAGATACACAAAATTAAAAGATGAAGTAATCAACCTAGTTAATGAAACAAAATGGGCTAATCTAACAATTAGTATCTACTTTGTAAAAAAAATGAAACTACTCTAAGTACTTGAAATAAATTTAAGCTGAGAACAAAAAACACTCTTCCTCAAATGGGGAAGAAAAACCAAGTATGGGAGGCCCTATCTAACTTAGCCTTGTTTTATTAATGAAGTACAAATGCCTTTGGAACTTAATCCTTGTCAGGACTTTGAGAAGTAACTTAAGTAAAACTGAAAATCTCTTATGAGTTTGTACAAAGGAGAATGACTTCTTTTTTGGCTTTGGATCCTTGTCTTTGGATCTAGTTCTGCTTGCTCTTTCTTGTTTGGTTTTGCTTTTGATTCACCCATAGATAAGAGCTGTAAACAAGGACTAGTAAGAGTGTTAGGAAACCAATTTTAACCTGTGATTCGAAAAGATTAAGTGGATGAGAAGACAAGTGCCTTATGGGATGAAACAAAAGATCAAAACAATGGAATGAGACCCAAAATCAAAACTTGGAAAGGATCAGGCAAACTCACCATTTTTTTATGTAAAATACACGATTTTTGACGAAACGACTTGAGACTTTTTGCGAATTTAAAATTAAAGATTTTTTAACATTTTAGGCTAATTTCTAGAATTTGGAAAATAGCAGAAAATCAGTAAAAAACAGCTAGTACAAAATTGCACGTTTTTCGAGAAAAAGTAAATTTTTTTTTTTGAAAAATTTCTGATTTTTAATGAATTTCGAGAATTTAGAATTAACAGAAAAAGCCAAAAATTAGCCCAAAAAACAGCAAGCTTGAAATGGCACGCTTTTCGAGAAAAAGTCAATTAAAAAAAATAAAATTTTTGAAAATTTTTGGATTTTATTTTTATTTTTAATGAATTTCCAGAATTTAAAATTAATTGAAAATACAGAAAACCAGTAAGCCTAAAAAAATAGAAAATTTGCACGTTTTTCGAGAAAACTTGTGCATGTTTTCCAAGGCAAAAAGGAAACATGGATTTACAAACTTGAAATGAGAATAGGATCTTAGATCTAATAAAAGTTAAAGATTTGAAAACAGTAGATCAAAGTATGAATCTATCATAATGCAAGATCTAGAAGTGTAAATAAATTGAAAATACTTGCACTACTTGGAAAGCAAATCGATAAGATAAAACCTGTAAAAATGTAGATCCGCTTTGTAGTAACCAATGTAACCAATAGATTTTTTGAAGTTTGTGGTTTGATGGATGAGGCAAGCAAGCCCTTCGTTTCTTGATTTCTTAAAGTAGAAGACTCCCTTAGGCACCTGTAGAATGAATGCATAAACCAAACAAGAACTCTTGTGTTTGGGAGAATACCTGAAAGCCACAAAACTTAAGAGAAAAGCATAGATCAAATAATATTGTGCTAGATTGTTAGCCTTTTAATCACAAGATCATATACTTAAGAATCAAAAGAAATGAACTAAGAATGGTATCACCTTGAATAAGATGAAGCATGGCACACAAATAACTCCCACATGGACCTCCAAAGTCTTCTTGCTTTATTCAAATTCAAAAGATATTACAAATTTTTTCAGAGTGTACTTCCACAAATTCTCCATCCCAATAGAGTTGAAAGAGCCTCTATTTAACAAATGAGAGAGTGCTAAAACCCTAAAACCAATCCTCAAACCCTAACCGGCCTGGTCACCAAACAGAGATGCTAGACCTAAATCGGAGAACTGGGAGTGAGGGGAGGCCTCCACCCAGGCAAGGCGCCCCCACTCCAACGCTAAACACTGAAATCCATCCACAGATGAGCCCACACGTATGGAAGGCGCCCTACTGCATAGGAAAGTTGCCTGCTATGTCTGGAAACCTACTTTGTTAGGTCTGGAGGAGCCACTGCTAGGTTTGGGAAGCCTAGTGATGGTGTAAGCTTCAGTCTTCACCTCGATCAAATTACCGGACCAATGAGTGCTCTCCATCTCATCTTTAGCTGGAGATGACATGTCTGCTAACTGAAAATAAATTAATTGCTCTCTTAATGATGACTGAAGCTGAGTTATGATAACTCCAATCATCATAAGTGCTCCATGAGATGTCATTTAGCCTTTTATTTCACTGAATTTGGATTAATTTGGAGAGTTTTAATTTTCTCCAAAATGATCATTTTTTAATAAAAATTCATTTTTTTACTCAAAACTGACTTTTTTGAGTAAAAAAGCATTATGTGTCCGATAGTTGATCTGAAAGTTGGTTTTGACTGGCTGACTGATCGAGAATGATTTTTGGCTTAAGGTTAGAGCCTTCAATCATTGAATTCGGAGCCTGGATGACTTATTTACTACGAACGGGTTTTTTCCATTTAATTTATGGAAAAATTAACCCAAAAAACTTAAGAAAAGTAATTAAAAATAAAAAAATTAAAAAAAATAAATTTTCACTGTTCGAAAAAGATTTTTTCGAAATTTTTTTATGTGTCCAGATGACATGACCATGATCTATCTAAATAATGTCTAGTAGGCTTATAACACTCAGTTGGACTCTAATAACCCCCCAAGGCCCATATTTTAACATCGGGCATTCCAGCTTTGGAGGAAGCGGGAGAAAACCTCATCAATTATACTCGGCTAAAGGCAAAGCATAATTGTCAGGGGCAAAAAACTCCCTGGAATACCCTATTTGAGATTCTATGTCCCAGGAGACCGAACCACTCAAAAATATCCTACTAGCACATTTTATTACAAACCTCGCGGGGCCATGGTCAAAATTATTCAAATAAAAAACTGCAAGCAGACGGATCTACTAATACACTGGAATCAGACTTTGAACAAGTCTGTCAACCGGCGGCTCCTCAAGTAACCTAACTATGGTACAAAAAAGTTGGTAACAGAGTCTATAGCTAGTTGATTTGTAGCTTGACAATCCTGTTAAGCTCGAGTTATTTCAAAAATCATTCCGTGCTTGTTTAGTACCCATGTATTCACCGCGGCTTGGGAATCCTTCCTTGGTTGGTTTGTAGCTTGAAAATCATGTTATGCTCAAGTCCATCTCAAACATACATCATTCTATGCCTTTAGGCACCTATTTTCTCATTGCGGCCAGGGATTGCAAGGTTGGTTAGTTTCTGGCTTATAAATCATGTCATGGTTGAGTTATCTTAAATACAAATCCTTGCTTACTGGGCATCCATGTTTCCCCGCGGCATGGGAGTCCATTGCTGGTTAGTTTCCTTCTTTAAAATCATGTTATCCTATGTTTCACTGCAGTGTTTTTACCTGGGAATTCATGGTTGGATGGTCTCTAGTAATAAAATCATGTTATGTTATAACTTATGTTTGAGTCACGCTAGCAAGAATGTTTTAACTTTTTATTATTATTTTGCACCAATATTGTTTACACACAATTTTTCATTGTAGCTATCAAGGTTTTCATTTACTTAATGTAAAGTGTGATAAAATATAGCACTTTGCTCCATGATGGTCCTACATTAACCAACTCTCCAGGATGATATGCATTCGGTGTTGACAATCTTTGCAAAAGTAACTTTAATCCTTTTGTCGTAAGGAATTTGTGATGGAAATTTTTTAGTTAGAATGGCAGGTTTGTTGTGGCAGATGTTACAACATTGTGAAGGCCTTCCAGTTCCTACAGAATTGGGAATGTGCTCTTTGTCAAAAGAAATACGCCTCACAATATTATAAATTACAGTTGATTACGACTTGGGAAGCACCAATAAACATTAATAGAAATCATGATCCAGTTTGTGAGCTACAAATGTCTAGATCTTCAGAAAAAGTACTTTCTAGCCGCTGATAACCTAAGTTCATTTAATGTTGTCTTTTGAAGAAACCAAAGTTTCAAAGTTGTTGCATAAATAATTAAATTGAATTTTGAGTGATTAACAGATTCTTCAAATAATATCTTTTTTTGGGCATGGTACAGAACTTTGCAATGGTGTCTATAGCCAGTGATCCTAAAAGTGTTTAGGACACATTTTGTACATGATATTTTCAAACTTAAGAATCATATTGTTCTTGTATCATGGCCAAATAGGGTATCAAAATCAAAGACATAGGGTACGTGGCATTCTCATTCAGATCTCTACTAGGATACTAATTGATAAACAATATTTCGAACATGCTTTTTTATCCATCGCCTTTTATCATGGGTGTTCTTGTTTGGATTCATGGGTAGATCAAATCAACATGGTGAAAAATATTCTTAGCTCCATAAAAAATGGCTGTTGCAGAGATCAATATCTACATATTGCACAACAGACAAATCACTAAAAGCTTCACACAAAATTTACATGTACAACAGGTCTAACATTATTTTGTTCTTCATTCACCCATGTGGAATAGGGCTCTCACAAATCACTAAAAGCTTCACACAAAATTTACATGTACGTCAGGTCTAAACATTATTTTGTTCCCCATTCACCCATGTGGAATAGGCCTCTTACCATAACTTCCTTTCTTCATTGCTATGATACCAAATGCACATCAGGTCTAGACATTATTTTGTTCTTCATTCACCCATGTGGATTAAGTCTCTTACCATAACTTCCTTTCTTCATTGCTATGATACCAAATGCAGAGTACACCCATAAACATAACATGCCCAAAATCCTAAGATCATAAATCCTAAGATCATTATTTTGTTTTCATATATTTTGGTGCCTTAATGATCATTATTTGTTTTTTTCATATATTTTGGTGCCCTTTAAATATACATTAGGTACATCAAGACCATGACTTCAACAACATGGTTAGTTAATCCATGAGGTAAATGGCTAGTTCAATCCATGGCCACTTAATTATTAGCCGTGTAATATATACATAAAAATAGCATAAAAAGTTAGTTGAACGTATTTTCCTAGTTGGGCTCGAAGGTATGGATGCAATGGTGAGGACTGCAGGCTTTTTAACCATTGACCAAAGTTCAATTTTCTTTTTGCTAACCCATGGGAGTGCTTGGGGTAGTGGTCAAATGTGAGCCATTTTGGTTCTTTAAGGTAGCTATGGGAGCGCTTGGGATAGTGGTTAAATGTGGGCCTTTTGGCTTTTTAAAGCAGTCATGGAAGTGCTTGGGGTGGTGGAGTGCTTGGGATAGTGGTCAAATGTGGGCCTTTTGGCTTTTTAAAGCAGTCATGGAAGTGCTTGGGGTGGTGGAGTGCTTGGGGTAGTGGTCAAATGTGAGCCATTTTGGTTCTTTAAGGTAGCTATGGGAGCGCTTAGGATAGTGGTCAAATGTCAGCTTTTTGGCTTTTTAAAGCAATCATGGAAGTGCTTGGGGTGGTGGTCAAATCATTGAAGCTTACACACCCAAACAAACAAAGTGGTCCAAAACCCACCCATAAGTAAACATAATGGAATAACAAAATTGGATCCAGTGATGAGGAATTGGGAGTTCTTATCTCGTGAATATTGTTCTGAGACTGGGAGGTAGTGGTTGTATTGTCCAACAATTTGTCAATACTTGTTACCAATGAAAAACTTGAATCAATGAGCCGTGTAGTTATTAATGGATGCCAACTTTGACGAAGTCTATAGTTCGAAAGACAATTAGACTAATGATTTGTCTAGGTGGATTAATTCACCAAGGAATTGATAAAGGGCCTCAACGATACCAACGACACCAATAGAAAGGTGTAGATACGACAGTTGTTGCCATTCGTGACTAGTGGGCGAATCTTGCGTGTATTTTGAAAGCAACCCCTATGCACAGGAATTAAGGTCTCCTTCTAGCTTGTTGGATGCAAAAGTGTTAAAGTTTTGTGTTAGATTAGGGTTTTTAAAAAATAACAACTTGCACACCAATTTAATCAATTACTTAAACAAAGTAAAGGTACACCAATAGTAACACAAGATAAAATTCCAACATAGTTCTAGATGCACACCAGTACAACAGTAAGACAAATTAGAACATAATTTTTATGTCTTTCAACTTTAGCACTCCTCAATGGTCTCTATGCTAAAGTTGGTCCTTGAGATACAAAAGACAGTAGCAGCAGTATTAAGACAAAAGCTTATAAACAAAATATATAACAACATTAGTACAGACTAATGAACAACAAGTAATAAAAGTTAGTTGAGATCTGGTTTGGATTTGCCTTATACTCGGACATTTTTGGAATCGTCTCTTGTCAATGTAAGGACAAGCTGCCAAAAGGAATGGATGGCATACCTTGAGAGAGAGAGAACGTTACATTACCCATGTGTTTGAATTTGGATGAAGATAATGCCAAGTGTGTGGGGAATTTAGTCATCCAAAGGTTCCAAAAGTTTCCAAGTGTCTTCATGAACCCATGCCACCTTATTTTCTTAGCATTTATCATTTATGTGACCCATTTAATGTGAATATGGTAAACTAAAGTCCTTTTAGGTCCTATAGCCCCTTATTACAGAATTTATGTCTCCATCTCAACCTAGGGAACTAGTAGGTTGGTGGAACATTATTTGCAATTAGTCTTATTTGGAAATTATTTAATTGGGGACATGACAGAGACTACTGGGGCCCTAGGGTACCTTCTAGGGTCTTACTATGCCCTAGTTAACTGACTAGTGTACCATCCTCCCTAAAAATGTGTCTCGCAGCTGCACTATCTTTAACAAAAAGTGCACCAAAAAAATGTTGACATGTGCAAACTAGTAAAGTCGATGACTATCTGTTTGTGTTAATCCTGTGGACATGTGCAAACTAGTAGGGTCGATGACTATCTCTTTGTGTTAACCTAATATGATTCAATTGCAAATATATAAGACAATTTGTTTGTTGTTATACATGTAACTTGTAAGTACACGACAGTAGATATCCCAATTTTGATATGTGTACTAGGGGCTGGCACCACCCTAGTTTTGGAACGAATCAGAAACTCTTATGCATTCACTGTACAGACAAGGCTGCACTTTTTTTTGTTTAGTATAAATACTTCTTATCTTAAATAATGTCTTTTCTAGATCGGAAAATAAGCATTTAATAGCTTCTGCCAAATTTTAACTTAGTTATCAAAATTGGACCGATCATTGAGCCGGCTAATTTAAAAAATCTGAACCGGTTTAGAACTAGAAAAAATTTGAACCTAAAAATCGTTTGTCCAAAAAATATATAAAACATTCAAATTTTGAAAAAAAACTATTATTGCTAACATAGAGAACCAAACCATTATTCACAACTCTGCAAAGTTTCTCATATATGTAACAAGTAAGGGTGCATATAACTAAAAATACACAGAGAACCAACAGGCTCTAAATGATCTCTAGAGTCCAAAAAGCTTATGCTACAACAAATAACTACATATCATCAAAATCATTGCATATATTGGGATCCCATTCATCAATAGCACCATGTCCACCATGTCCAGTGGAAATGTTGCAATCCCGAAATTCTGAAAACTGTTTAAGTCTATTGAATTCTGAATGAGATTTAAAATTATAGTTTCTGCATATGAAGTCTGATGAGTTTGGAACCACTCTTAAACATCATGAAACAATTAATGGTAAGTGCTCTACAACCCAGTATGGGGGAGATGTTGTCATGTAATGTAACATAACCTTACATTAACAAAAATAAAAAAGTAATTAAAAAATTCACGTCATCGCATAAAATAAATAATTAAAACCAAATGAAAAGTAATTACAAAATCCACGTCTGCTCATAAAATCAGCATAGATTTGTCTTAAATTCAGATCTATCTAGCAGCGAGAGGGATCCAATTTTTTGAAATGTAAGTTCTTATAATCTTAAATTGTTTACATATCTAGGAAAAATTTACACCTCAAGAATTTTGATTCATCATGGTGCTTGATAGATGCGGGTTTAAGATGGATCTATGCTGGTTTTTATTTATTTTTATTGTATGAGCCAACACATATTTTTTAATAGCTTTTTATTTGGTTTAAGTTTGTATTTTATGAGTGGGCATGGATTTTTTTAAATACTTTCTATTTGATTTTCATTTTTAACTTTATGAACTTACGTGAATTTTTTAATTTACTTTTTATTTTTGATGCATAATGTTACATTACGTTATATGACAACATCTTACCCACACTGGGCTGTAAAGCAATTCGCTACTCTCGGTGCAATATTTTATTTCCCCTTGGATGTTTTAAAAATTTAAGATAAAAGAGATTTTACACATCATGAAGTTGGATCCTTCTCGATGCTTGATAGATTCGGGTTTAAGATGGGTTTTATTTTGGTGTTAAAAATTTAAGATTTCTTAAGAATTTGATATTACCATGTCTAAACCATGTACAAAACTGGCTGGTTCTGTGTGGAACTGGCCAGTTTAGGTACAAAACCGACCAGTGTCATATGAAACTAGCCATTCCCAGTCAGACCAAAAAATGTCTAAAACTGATTGGAACTGATGAAGGAACTGGCTTGTTCAAGTACAGAATCGACTGGTTCAGGTATGGAACTGGCGGGTTTGGTATGGAGCTGGCCGATTCGGTACTGAATTACCCTTTTCTGATCAGAAACACTAATGGATCGAAAAAGGTCTAAAACCTAATTGGACCGGCTGATTTTGCTAGTTCCAGTCTGGTTTCGATAACACTAGTTAGGATTTTCACCAATTGGTGAACATGATGGCCATTATGCAACCTTCAATAAATGCGTGAGACGATTTAATCACACTTGCACTCAATGTAAGGCAAAGTGTAAGGATTAGTTTATGAACACTCATATGGAATCCATACTTATTCTTAGAGCAATAACTCTTTTTATTAATGTCAATATTCAGAGTACATAACTTACACACTACAATCTTATAGCGCACAACTCTATCCTTGTCTCTTGGGTGACTACTAAACTCAGCTCTACGTTTTGACCTAATCCATGAGGTAAATGGCTAGTCCAATCCATGGCCACTTAACCATTAGCCGTGTAATATATACATAAAAATAGCATAAGAAGTTAGTTGAACGTATTTTCCTAGTTCGGCCCAAAGGTAAAATGGATGCAATGGCGAGGAATGTAGACTTTTTAACTACTGACCAAAGTTCAATTTCTCAGACGGCTTTCTTTGTTCAGCCATGGGAGTGCTTGGGTAGTGGTCAAATGTGGGCCATTTTGGTTTTTACAAGGTAGTCACGGGAGCACTTAGGTAGTAGTCAAACATGCCCTTTTGTCTTTTAAAGCAGTCATGAGAGTGAGAGTGCTTAAGGTGGTGATCAAATCTTTCTTTGAAGCTTGTATACCCAGACAAACATAAATGGTCCAAAACCTACCTCCATGTTTTTTTTAAAAGACAACCATAACTATACATAACGGAATAACGGAATTGCATCCAGTGGTAAGGAATTGGGAGTTCTTATCCCGTCAATTCTGTTCTGGGACTTGTAGGTTGTGGTTGTATGGTCCAACAGTTTGTCAATACTTGTTACCAATGAAAAATTTGAATCATTGAGCCGTGTAGTATTTAATGGATGCCAACTTTGACGAAGTCAATAGTTCGAAAGACAGTTAGACTAATGATTTGTCTAGGTGGATTAATTCACCAAGGAATTGAGAAAGGAAGCTTGTGAAGACCTCAACGACAGCAATGGAAAGTTGTAGATGCGACACTTGTTACCGTTCGTGACCCGTGGGCGAATCTTGCGAGTATTTTGAATGCAGCCCCTAAGCACAGGAATTAAGGTCTCCTTCCAGCTTGTTGGATGCAAAAGTGCGCCATGAAAATGCGGACGTGTGCAAACTAGTAGGGTCGATGACTATCTCTTTGTGTTAATCTAATATGTTTTGCAAGTCCAAATACTTAGGACAATTTGTTTGTTGTTATACATGTAAGTTCACATGACATTCGATATCCGAATTTTGAATTGTGTACTAGGGGCTGGCACCACCCTAGTTTAGGAACGAATCAGAAACTCCAAGTCTGCACTTTATTTTGTTTAATATAAATACTTTAATCTTAAATAATGCCTTTTCTAGATTGGAGAATAAGCATTTAATAGCTGGTGCCAAATCCTAACTTAGTTAGGATCAATGTTACCAAAAATCAGACCGGTCATTGAACCGGTAAATTTGAAAAAACTGAACCAATTTTATTGGTTGACAAAAAAACACACAAAATATTTAAATTTTGAAAAAAACTATATATATTTATATACATTTATATGAATCTAAACCATTATTCATAACTTTGTAAAGTTTTTCAATAACTTTGTAAAGGTTTTCATGTATGTAGCAAGATGCATATAACTAAAAAATCATAGAATGCAGTCCATATTTAACCCAAAATACATAAACCAATAAGTTCTAAATGGTCTTTAAAGTCCCAAAAACTTCATGCTACAACAAATAACTACATATCATCAAAATCATTGTCTATATTGGGATCCTATTTATCAATAGTACACTATGTACAGTGTAAATATTGCAATTCTGAAATCCTGAAAACTGTTAAGTCTTTTGAATTCGGAATGGGATATAAAATTATTGTTTTTGCATATGAAGTTTGATGAGGTTGGAACCACTCTCAAACGTCCTGAAAACAATTAATAGTAACTGTGTCGAGAGGAGTGAGATGCTCTACAGCAGACAAACCCACATAAATCTACGTTGCAGTGGTCTGCGACTCTACAATTCCACACACATAGCTCTTTGCCTCTAGTTTACTTTTCTTTGCTCCATGTTTACAGTGTACACCTTCTGACTCCAAACGCTCTTTCTCACCACATGGCCCGTCTTTATCGGTTTCAACTTGTACATACCTTTTGGATAGGGCTCATTTCTTAAATTCATCATCATGTGACCTTCAACTTTGAATGTCTTAAACCTTTTGTGCATATGTGCTCTCCTTACACAGGTTATCTTTTTGCAATTTTTCTTGGACTCTTGCATTGTTGTTCCTCATCACACCAACAAGCAAATCTTCCAAGTCTGTTACTCCTTTTGGATTCCACTAAACACTATTTTGAATGGAGAAAATCCTATCGACTTGTTCACAGAGCCATTGTATAAAAATTTTGCTGCCCCAACACTTGATCCCACTACGTCAACTTGTCTCCTTCTAAGTACCTTGAAACATTCCCATAATTTGGTTCATCACCTTTGTCTGTCCATCTATCTGAGGATGATATAAACTACTAAATATTATTTTCATCTCGCATCACGGCGTCTGCAAAAGATCGTCTTCAATATTCCATGGATACACAGTCTCCTTGAATAATAACGCTATGTCATAGCTTGTAAGATCACTTGTTAAGAAGTTGAGATATATAGTCAGTACGCAAAAAGACACGAGTTCCGCAATGCTCTTTCTATCTGAATTGACAGTACCTTCACTGCTCATTGAATATGTGGGATGCCAATATTAACATGGTAACCATTTGAACTATGGTCCCGAGCATCTATTTATGGCAACACTTGCATGGTTTTATTTCGTTTTTATTGCACAGATTGACCTTGCGTGACATAATATCATCAATGTTGGCTATGTTATAGAGATGTTAGTGCGATAAGAAGCAATGGCTATATGCACTAGTCATGCAATGTAATACACTAATACGAATGCTAGGGGAGATAGTAAGCAAAGGCACGAGCGATACTATCTAGTGTATCTAATTCAGATTAGTACATATATTTCTAGATGGTAAGCAATGTCTAAATATTTACTAGACTACATACACTAGTAGACATCAATTATAGCAGAGGTCTGGGCAGGCAACTCTACCACACTAGCACTAAAAGAATTATGCAGTCATTATACTCGCACTAAAAGATTTGTATTGTATGCATCATATGGTTGCATACTTGTGTATTTCTCGTTATAGTCACGAGGATATGTTTACATTCAATGTCCAAACCTGCGGAACCCTTTTGTGACATATACATTGTAATATGCAGTTATACTTGCATTTCTAGATGGTATAAGCTTTAGATCTTTCAACTTCAAAATGAGTAGTCTTCATTTTCACATGGATCTTTTGCTTCATTGACATATTTTTGAAGCTGATTGTTATTTTATGCATCAGACGGTTGTATGTACATACTTTTCGGTGTAGTCACAGGGACGAGTTCACATTCAATGTCCAAACCTGCTTAACCCTTTTACAACACAACATTGTAATATATATGTATCCAGTTACACCTTTGGTGTATTTATTGCAAATACAGTGCGGTGCTGCAGGTTGAGCTATTTTCTCTTATATCTCCAAAGCCTATAGTTTTCATCATATAGGCAATACATTGGCTTCGGGGCATATACACTCTATAGCTGAACAAATTATATATTTGTACAATGTGGTGTAACAGTTTGAGCTAATCTCTTTTACATCTCCAAAGGCTTTAGTTGTCATCAAATAAGCCAAATACGTTAGCTTCAGGGTATGTGTACTCTATAGTGGAGCAAATTATATATTCGATATTTTTAGCTCTTATTGGATGAGGATTTCCAATTCTATGACCACTACTAACCTTGCAAATTATTTGCTAGGGGCATCTTAATGGTGAAGCCCCCAAAACCAAAATTCCTGGTTCAACGTAGGCCAAAGAATAGAGTTGTTGCCTTCTATGTTTTTTCTGTTGTGCAAAAGTTAAGATTTTAGGAGTTCGCTATAAGCTATCATATGGGTTAAGGCAACCATGATCGAAGACATGCTACAGATTTTGGAGTGCATGTTGAAATGTAAGTAATTGACTTGCCTGAGATACCATAAACTGTGAAACTTTAAATTACACAAGGGATTTCCCTGAGATGACTTTTATCATTGAAACTTATAATACATTAGTGATTATTTGTTTTCTTTTGAGATCATAATTCATAAGTTCTTCTTACTCACCGCTTCTTTTTTTTCTCTACCATTCCCATATTTTAATCATCAAGAAAGAGGAAGACAAAGTTTTATGTCCATCGTAAGAATGCAGCATGCTATGTTGCATGCGTTCGTGAACCCAGGGGTAGGATTGACGAATCTGAACTGGGTTCACGAATCTACATTCCTGGTTCGGGTACAGGTTCTTTTTTCATTGCAAACCCAGACGAACCCATGCAAACACAGAAGAACCCGATTCGCCGGTGGTCAAAACATGGTTCTTTTGGCTGATTGGGTTCGTCGTGACTCGTCCCTACATCCCTGGTTCGGGTACGGCTTCTTCATTGACGAACCCAGACGAACCCGATTCTCCAGCGGTCAAAACATGGTTCTATTGGCTTATTGGGTTCGTCGTACATCATCCCTGGGTTCGCCATACCTCGATTTGAGGTTCACTGTCGGGTTAAGCATTTGTTTAAGCAATAAAAAAAATAATTAAAGGGGAAAGGTATCCCTCCTCAACCTAAACTCATATACTGACACTTAACACTCATTCTTTCATACAAATCAGAATATAATGATTAACTTATAATGAAGAAGTGAGAAGTATGCATATGGTTAATTATTTGATCTTTGCTCAAGTTTAATTGAAGCATTTCCTGCTGCCTGCTTGTGATGTTTCATTGAAGTACACTGATTTGATCTTTGCTAAAGTTTAATTGAAGCATTTCCTGCTGCCTGCTTGTGATGTGTCATTGAAGCACACTGATTTGATCTTTGCTAAAGTTTAATTGAAGCATTTCCTGCTGCCTTCTTGTGATGCGTCATTGAAGTACACTGGATGTGTATTGTTTGAAATTTATATTTTATACTAAAATCATATTTTTAAGCAAATTCATTTTGACCCTTGGCTTAATAAAAGGAAACTTAAGACTAGTTATAAATCTTAGTAAATAAAAAGACAGTTAAAGTCTTTCACAAGTCTTTCACTCTTGGATCGAAAAATTATTTCACGGATACCATAAACAACCCAGATACCATTTATCTTGTTCATTGTTCACTGTTCAGCGTTTTGAATTTTTTGGACTTAATATATTTTATTTAATATTTTATGTTTGGAAATGCAACTGGGCAAATTTTGAATGTAGTATGACAATAAATTATAATATAAATTTGGATTTCTACTTGATATCAAATTTTATATTCTAATGTAAATGAAAATATAAATATTGAATGAATGATTAATCATTGAATTTTGAAGAAAAATGTATGTAATGTTTTTAACTTTTTTATTTTATAATTTATAAAATAGAATATATATATATGTTTACAGTTCTTCTACGAATTCAAGTACCTTGTTTCAAAAAGTGGCTTCCCTATCTTTGCACCCACTTTTCCTGACAACTTAGCTTATAAGCTATAAGACTTCTTTAAAACATGTCAAGACAATTAAGCAATTTTATATAATTAACTAGACAACAACCTAAAAAGTATCCCATTGGCATATCTACCAAGTATCTCATTGACATATCTACTTTGTGGCACAATATTACTTCACTAAAGTTACCATGTGAAATGTGAACGCCACAACTTAGCTTAGCTTATAATCTATAAGACTTCTTTAAAACATGTCAAGACAATTAAGCAATTTTATATAATTAACTAGACAACAACCTAAAAATATCCCATTGGCATATCTATTAAGCAATTTTATATAATTAACTAGACAACAACCTAAAAATATCCCATTGGCATATCTACTAAGTATCTCATTGACATATCTACTTTGTGGCACAATATTACTTCACTAAAGTTACCATGTGAAATGTGAACGCCACATAGGAGTTACCATGTGAGATGTGAATGCCACATAAACATAAGAGAACAAAGTAGAATGCCACATAGACATAAGGAGAACAAAGTAGAAACCAAGAATATAAAATTAACTAGACAACAACCATAAAGATTTACCATTGACATGTCTACTTGGTGGCACAATATTCATCTACTAGAGTTACTAGAGTTATCGTGTGAGATGTGAATGCTAGAGAACAAAATAAAAACAAAAAATATAAAATTAACTATACAACAACCAGACAGGTGTCCCATTGACATATCTACTTCGTGGCA
>LPNX010842794.1:51665-90252 GCA_001517045.1 Pseudotsuga menziesii | reverse complement strand
GAGAAGGGGATGGTAGAGTAGGGAGAGGTTTAATATGTTTTAAATGTTTTTATTGTTTCCTAAATTAGGGGGTAATTTATTTTTTATTTTAATGTGTGGGGGGTTTAGGGGGTAGGGGGCATTTAATTATTTTTTAAATTTAGTATTTATCTATGACAGAAGGGGAGGACTCGGACACGGTAAGGTAGGGGTAAACATATTTTTTTTACTTTTTTCAATGTTTTTCAAATACAGTTTATAGTGACTATTGATGTTTATTTCTTTTAGATGATGAATGTTTGTTGATTATATCTTAACTTTCTTCCTTTTGGATATAGGGAGAATGGCATCAAGAAAGATGTATGTGAACATTTCTGGATCAAGAGTGGCAATGATTGCATAAAAAAAATAGTTGAGGCATCTGAAAGTGTTGAGCCTCAAGATGAAGTTTTGACCTTTGAGGAATTAAAAATCAAGAATGCTAGAGAATGAAAATATGTAGCAAAAGAAGACATAACAGAGTATTCTTGGCATCTGAAGGAAAATATCAAGGCGAAGAAAATAGTAGTCACTTATATTATGTTGCATTTCCATATATTCAATCAAGTTACGATTCATTGGGATTGTTGAGAGATATATGTGTGATGTCGGGTACATAAATTGCTTATGCACAAGTGAAACAAGCGAAGACCTTTGACAAAATCCGATATTTTTTAAAGGTTTCAAAATATAATGTTCAAGAAAATTTCACACCATTTTGTGAAGGGGTTGTGCATGATATTGAAAGCGGGAGAGTAAGTTTCAATATTGAGATTATTTCTAAATTTGTTTTCTTATAACTTGGATATCACAATGTAATAAATATAATCCCATAATGTTTTTATTTCATAGGATTTTGTTAGGTCGATTTCAAACATGTTGAATGAAATTTATTATACAGAGGAAAGTCCTATGGATGTCGTTAATGCCACTCTTCAAAAGGGACAATAAGAAAGAAAGAAGAAACAAGTGTCAAATGTTCAAACTGAAGAAGTGCAAGCACAAAGAGGAAAGTGAATCTGACATTCAAATCAGGTACCTAGAAAGGTTACACTTAAATATTCATCTTGCCCAAGTGAACATGTTGAAATGGTTTCCAATGAGGTCACTACTCCTGTTGAAGGAATTGTTGATTTAGAAGGAACCCCTTCAAGACAGAAAAGGAGGAGACCCACTATTACTGAATCCAATGTTATCCTTGAATATGCGATTGAAAATTTTGGGGGTAGTAGGGAAATCATTACTCTAGGTGCTAATCTAGAGGATGGCATTGTCAAGTCAACACAAAATTCCATTCGATATTGATTGCAGAGGGATAAAATGGTTAACAATGGACATACATTTGAGTTAAATGCGAATCAACTTTATAGACCCATTGAAGAGAAAGATCAATTTAGAATTAGAAAACCACATCACTTGCATATTCAAAAAATTGAAAGCATTGATGAGGAACAATCCCTATGCACATGTGGTTGACTACCTGGTCCTTGTTGACTTGAAAGATGTTCCTACTAGAGATCAATTTGATCGAACAATAAATTTTCATTACAAATATTATGTTTTTTTGGGGAATCATTCTGCAGAGGCAAGATGAGAGTTGATGCAAGAATATCCCAATAACCCTATTTTTGAAATAGTGAAATGCATCATTTATGCTTGTTTAATGGATGTAGAAGCAAAGTTGTTGGCATGGGATCATAACACATATAGCGAATATAGGATGACTATGACATTTATTCAAAGGGTGAGATTTATCCATAGTGAATTTTTGCAAATATGTGGTGGGGAAAAGTTTAAAGTTGATGCAAGTTTTTGGAAACAATGATGTCTAGAAATAGGTGTCCCTATTAAAGAGGATGTGAACCAAAAAAATGCCAAAGTAAGTGATGCATTCAGAGTTGTATAAGGCTATTCCCAGTTGGCATTCAGAGTAGGGAAAACATGGGATTTGATTAATGACATATTTAGCTTGTGGGAGAATATTGGCATAACAAATGAAAAAGTGAAAAATTGTAAAGTTGTTCCATGGAGCGGTGGTAAGACAGGTCTTGACGTCAAGAATTTTCCAGAAGACATGACTATTACACCTTGGAGAACAATGCAAGGTGTGAAGGATGAAACACTAATAGCTACAATATTGTCATAGGTAAAGTCAAGTGAATTATCCATGGAGCAAATGTGTAATGAATTTGACAAGTAAGTTGATGTTTTTTTATTGTATAATGTTTTTTTCTTGAGTCTCACATCTTTGTTATGTTCTAAGTATTATGTTATATTATTATATATGATTGTAAACATGATGTATTGTTTCATTGTCTAGTCGCAAGATTTACATGAAAATACACGAGAGATAGTTATAATGTTGAATGAGAAGAGTTGGGATGATGCCAAATGCAACTATCTAGAATCAAGCTTAATAGAAACCTTAAATTTTTGTTGTTGTTGCATTCAAGAAGGTATATTGATCTACGATACATCTTATTTTATTTGTTTGGCAATTCGATTCATTTCTATTTTATTACTTTTAGAGATAATTTTCATTTGGATATGCCAAAGAGGGGTATAGATGGAGCACCATAATCCTTCAAAATTCATATCCAAATAACCAAAATAGATTGACAAAGGAGACAACGTCTTGCAAACATTGAACTTGAACTTGATCATTATATTTGGAATGGGCTTGACACTGTGCAATATAAATTCATTTTAGGCAACTGTGCAAACATTACAAATATTGTTCCTGAAAAAGAGTACTCCATAGTTATTGCAGATATCCCTCATGGATACAATATCTGAAACACTACTTATGATTGTGAGCCTTATACTTACCAATCATTCAATAAAGTGGTTTCAGGATTTCTAGATGTTACAACATCACCACTATGGAGATTTATTATTTTCCATTCATACACACAATTAGGGGGGTTGTTGACATCCTTCAAGGGTAAAGCAAAAAAAAGGAAGCAACTTTATTGGTAATATTTTTGCACTATATTATCAATTTTTTGAATTTATAAATCAATTATATATATTGATAAGTTATTTAAAAAAAAAAAATTTGGTTATAGGAAAAATCCTAATATTCGTAGTGTTGGGATTATTATTAATTCTCCCTTTGACCACATAGTCTAATTTTATCTTTTCCTAGCATAGGAGGTCTTCATCACTCCACTAGTGCACGAGGGACACACTTAGTGGACATCTTCCACTTACTGCATCTATTTGCATGAGTTTAGGTGCCCCAGGGACCAATCTCTATACTTTATCAACCCACTATGAGTGCCACCAGTGGTCTCCTTCAGTTGACCTTGGTAGGTAATCAGTTATGCTTAATTATGCTCCATTTACCATCAGTTAGATCACAACCAGTTAGCCTAGCGCCAGTTTGCATGATTCAAGGGAGAGTAGGAGCCTTTGTTCACCTACTCTCATTAGTTAATTCATTGTAGACTAAGTTAGTTATCCAGAGTTGCATTAGTGAGCTCCAATGGTGATTTTCCTACACTGAGTTAGCTCCGGAGTCAGTCCGAGTTGGTAGATTTGAATCCTATCTCAGGCATTCAAATTCTCCTATATGTATAACCATTGTATTACATATTAATTACTGATTCATGAATATAATCATATTATTCCAATTTTGTCTCTATGTGTGTACAATTTTTCCATGAGTAATTGATTAGTCTATGCTAAATTCTTCTCTCTTCTGCACAATTCTCTTCTCCTTTGAATTCATGTAGGATGATGATCTATGCTTCATAGAATTTAATATGGTATCAAAGCGGGTATCCATTCCTACCTCGAACCTCAGAAACTTCCATTGATGCACCGAAATCCATTGAGTTTCCAAATAATTGCATTGCTCCCTCTAGATTCTGTCCAGAGAAGTCTATCCAGGTGTGATGCACTCAGAGAAAGTGCACATGTCGAAGTGAAGGGTGTTTGAACTAAATTAATTTGAATTGATTTTTTTTCAGTGTTTTTACAGGTACATTCAAATAATTTCTGAATAATTGTTGATCAATATAGCTGTGTAAATTAGAATTCAACAGCTCTCGCTCCCATAATCCTTACAGCCTTCAATTACATTGATTGGAGGGAAGATATGCATTTTTACTTGCACAACAGAGGCCTGTATAGGATGACCATGGGAAGAGCAGTCAAACCCCAACAATATATTAAAAAATTGAAGTAGCTGGATAGGATTGATGAATCCTTTGGATACATGTGCATCCACATCTCCAGGGAGTTGTTGTTCCATCTTAATGGACTCAAGACTACGAAACAAGTGTAGGATAAGCTCGGATGTTTGCTTGGAAAACATGATGAGCTGAGGGGCCATATCCTGGAGAATGAGCTGATAGCACTACAACTCAATAACTTTGACGCAATACAACTATTCTTCACTAAATTCAAATCATTAGTCATGCAATGCAAGCAATATGGGATTGAGAAGAAGGATGAGCAATTGGTGCTCCATATTGAGAAAACTTGGCCTATAATTCTCAACATTTCACTCTAGTATACTGACTACTCTTGATTGGAAAATGCCATCCCTTGATGCCTTCACGAAGCCACAAATCCAAGAACAAGATGAGTTGATACAGATGGGAGCTCTCAGAGGATCTCCAAATCAACCTCTCTTAGCTGGTGAGACAAGGAATGCAAAAGAAAGAAGGAAACATAAATGTAAAGAGAAAATAAACACTGAATTTGAACCTAAAGATGAGTTTGATCCATCAAATGAAGCCTTAGGCTCTAGGAAGGAAAAACATTAAAGGTCTTACAAATCCAAGTGATCTTACTGTAAGAAAGGAAACCATATAAAGAGTATTGCATCAAGAAGACCATTGATTAGATGGAAACACTCCTTGATCAATAGAACATTGCAATTCCTAAAGGCATAAGGACGACTGACTCTGGAGAAAAGACTGGAGATCACGATGAGAGATGCCATGCACCGAAGGCTAGATGTTCAAAATCACATGCCTTCCTCATTGATTCAAGAGCCTCCAATCATATGGTTGCATCTAGAGAATTATTCTCTTCATTACAACTTACTAATGGTCCGAGTATTCACGTGGGTGATGACACTCAAATTCGAGCTGAAGGAAAGGGTTTAATCAAGTTAAAACATTGAGTGTTCAAAGATGCACTCTATGTTCCCTCTTTAGGTACAAATTTGTTATCTGTATACCAGATGACATATACCCGTCCACCAAAGCGAGTGGTATTTGGTCCTGAATCAATGGAGATATAAGATATCTAAACTGGGAATATTATAGCGAAGGGTGTTGCAAACCATGCCTCCAAGGCATATGAATTCTCACACTTTATGCCATACTCAGATCTAGGATAGTCTTAGTCAGAATTTGAAAGGGGATGTAAAACCATTCTACCTACACCTTTTACATATGATAATGTTTCCATTAGTGTTTTAGATTCAAAATATGAAGTAGAGGGCCAAGTTGAATTAATTTATGAAATTGAAGATGAAGTTCATAGTGATCTAGATCCAAATCCAGTTCCTACTCCCAATCATAGGCCTAAATGGGCACAAAAGGTTATTGAGGTAGCTGGGAACATGACTGGAGAGCCATGTGGCATGAGGAGAACAATATCCTAGTTTAAAAAAGAGAACCTTGTGCTATGCCAATCAAATTCACTTCCTTTAGAGAGGTGCAACAAGCTCCTAGAGAGATGCTACATGATGGTATGGACTGATCAATAATTCTGTTCACTGAAGAACACATTGGACCATGTCACTCTTCCTCTAGAAAGAAGAGACAAAGGAAACATTCCTTCTCTTGTCTATCATTGGAGTGGAAGAATATGGAGAGGTTCACATGCATAGTCATAGGATACTAGTGCACACAAGGACCATAACATCACTTCACTGCTCCATAGAGATTCGGGTTGCAGAAATATTTTCACAAGTTTTTTATTCAAGAATAAATTTTCTCTTGATAGGAAAGCTTGATCTTTATTTTCCTGATTATTTTGAGGGGGTTTTTTTCCCATGAGGTTTTCCCCATTTTATCGGTTGTATTAAGCAGCTATTTTTTTTTTGCATTTAGATTGAATGGGTGGCCTTTGGTATTAGTTTCTAGGGCCCAAGTTGTCCAAAGTCAAGATTAAGGGGGGGTGTTGAGATTGTTATTAATCCTCCTTTTGAACATTGTTTAATTGTCTATTTTCATACCTCATGAGGTCTTCTTCACTTCACTAGTGCATGGGGGACACACCTAGGGGACATCTTCCACTTATTGCACCTGTTTGCATGAGTTTAGGTGCCATAGGGACCAATACCTATAATTTAGGAACCCACTGTGAGTGCCACCAGCAGTCTCCTTAAGTTGACCTTGGTAGGTATTTAGTTATGTTCAGTTATGCTCCAGTTACCATCAATTATATCACAATTAGTTATCCTGCACCAATTTGCATCATTGAAGGGATTGTGGGCACCTTTGTTCACCTACCCTCATCAATTCACTGATTATAGACTACGTTAGTTATCTGGAGTTGCACTAGTGAACTTCAGTTGTGATTTTTCCACATTGAGTTAGCTCCGGAGTTAGTCTGAGTTGGTAGATTCAAATCCTATCTCAGGCATTCAAATTTCCCTATAAGTATAACCATTGCATTGCATATTAATTACCAATTCATGAATATAATCATATTATTCCAATTTTGTCTCTATGTGTGTACAATTTTGCCATGAGTAATTGATTAGTATATGCTAAATTCTTCTCTCTCTTCTGCAACATTATATTCTCATTTGAATTCATGCAGGTTGATGATCCTATGCTTCATAGAATTTAACACATAGCTCCAACAACGATCCATTTTTTATTGATATTGAAAACATACATCTTGCAACTTGGACAAAAGATGAGATTTATTAATCTCTTGTATTCATTGAAAAGAGTGAAGGTAAATATAGTCAAATGTTGACTTATAATGTCGTGGTTAAAAAATTAACATATGAAGAAAGGGATTTGAAAGGAGTGACTGTAAACATCTATCAAAAACCACAAGCATTGATTAATTATCTCATAGATACATTTTCAAGAAAAAGAGATTGTGTCTTAGATTTTTTCTTGATTTCAGGGAAAAATTTCTGATATTACATATGAAAACATATTTCAAGTTTTATTGTTTTTTTTATTCTTCATTACTTTTTTTTAAAGTATGCTTCTTTATGCTATTTGACTTTTTGTTGTTGTGTGTGTGTGATTAGGTACAACAATAGCATGCAAATCAATTGATAATGATACACTGCAATGCAATTACATTGAGCAATGAATTAATGTTAGCCAAGTTCTTCCATATGAATTGCAAGAAGTTGGTTTGAAGAAATGAGGGTTTAGTGAAACACTTGTCACCGAAGATGTCAAAAGAGCCTCAACCCCCATTAGGAGGGGTGTTTGGAAATGAACACTTTGGGCATCTTCAAGACATAGAAGACCCAATGAAAGAGGACATTGATGTCCCTGAAGAAATCCAAGCTCCAAAAAATTCCAATTTCGATGAAGAATCCGGCCTGCATGATATTGTTGATTAGTTTCATGTCTTGAAGAAAATGTTAAATTTGACAACTTTTTGATAAGATATATTAGTAATGTTTTGACTTTAAGATTTTATTTTAGAAATAAAATTTCTATATATATTGTTTTTAATATGTTATTACAAACATATGGTACACTTTTTCTTGAATTTATGCAAATCATCACTTTTTGGAAAATAATACGAAATAGTATCATTTTTATACAAAATACCTTTGAAAATGGTTTTAAATGTCTTTATTTTCTAGAGTTTTTTACAATTTTGTCAATAAAAATATCTTATTTTGTCCATAAAAAAGTCTTATTTTAAAGAAAAAATTGCAAAATCTATATCTTTTTCAATATAACTTGCTTCTAAATATATGTTATTTTGTTAAATTTCTAACAAACACACTTGAAAATAGAAATTTAAAATATTTTACGATAAAGATGATTTAAAGGCCCCAAAAATGCCTCAAAATGAAAATGTGTGATACTAGTATCAACCCTTTTTGAAACAGAGGTAAGAATAACTACCTAAATTAGGAGAGAGAAAAACAAGAACTGTGTCAAGTTCTCATTTCATAGTATAAGTGGTTAACAAGATATAAGTAATTTAATACCACAAGTAGAATACCTCCAATAATTATATAGCAAGCGTCTAACTAGTTATCCCTTGATGGATGAGACCAATGATGGGTTGGATGGTGTTCTTCATTGTTACAAACCATTATGATTATATGCTTGATTGCTTCATTATGTTTATCTAATTCAGTTTTATTTTTTTGTATGAATGATTATGGATGAAAAATGATGCATTGTTAAGTTGTTCTTTTGTATGTTGTTTGCAAACATATAATAATGATGCATTAAGCACATTAAAAATGATTATTAGTATACGCACTTAAGATGTGTGCACTAGCCACGTATACTCCAATTTGTGAGTACATTACTATGATTGGTTGATTGATGAATACAATAGTATGGGTACATTAATTATTGATAATTTGGTTAATGAATTATTGAAGTATTACTTATGCATTTAAAGTAACTATATATATAATTCAATAATTCAATTAATCTATTTAAATCTAAAATATATTAAACAAATCAACAAGCTCATACTACCATATATATATATATATATATATATATACTAGATGGCTTTAGATTGGATTCCAAAATTAATCCTCGAAAGATCTCGAAATATTTGCTCAAGATTTCTTTGGACAAGGAATAAGGATAAAAAAGTTATTCCTTGCGTAAGTTGGGATCAGATTGCTAGACCTAAATATTTGGGAGGGTGGGGACTCAAAAACTCCACTCTGTTCGCAAAAGCTTTGGCTGCAAAAGGAGGTTGGAGGCTTATATCAACAAATAGGTTATGGACGAAGGTTATTTTCCACAAGTACATCGCTCCGGTATCGTTGTGGGATTGGATCAAAAACTCTGCCTTTGTTGCTTCGCCATCTGGTTCAATCATTGGAAGGAAATCTGCAATGCTTTTCCTCTTGTCCATAGCAGTCTCTCTTGGAAAATTAGGAATGGGACGAGAGTACGAATTGGAGCATACCCCTGGCCAGGCATCCAGCTCAACCATCTTCTTCCCCAACAGCTTGTTCAACTGCTTCAGCATAATGGTTTCTTTCATTTAAGTCAAATTGTTGACCATGCTTCCACAAATTTTTGGCATCAGGGGTGGATGGGAAGCAGGGAGCTTGAGCTCCCAGATCGTTGGAATTTATATTGGAACAGGTATATTTTTGCTCTCTACACTTCCCAAATCAGGCTCACAGATTCACATGATGAGATGGTCTAGGAACATGCAACACATGGAAGTTACACCCTGAAAATTGGATATCAACAATTATGTGTTACTTCCTTCCAAGCTGATCCTAAATGGTGGAAATTTTGGATATGGAAAATTAAATGCCCCCTGAAGGAGAAAATTTTCATGTGGTGCACCTTGGCTAATATAATCCCAACTTGGGATAGAATGCAGAAAAGATCTTTGGAAGGTCCTGGTGGTGCACTCTATGCAAAGACAATGAAGAAAATGTAAATCATATTTTTCTCAACTGCTATTTCACTTCATAGGTTTGGTCGCATTCGCGATCTATGATAAATATAAGATTTGATTGGAATGGCTAGTCTCTTGAATATGCGTGGAAAAAATGGTCCTCCTCTCCACTTCTAGCTCACATAAAAGCTCTTCCCTTTATCCATATATGGGGAATTTGGTTAGCACACATTGCTGCAATTTTCCAGGACAAAGCCTCCTCTCATGAAGCCATTGCTAAACATGGCCTTGACATACTATCCTTTGTCCCCCAGATAAAGGATGCTTTGACACCAAAAATCTTCTCAGAAGAACCAATTGATAAGTCTATGCCGTGGGCGTTTTTTAATGGGGCCTTTATAAGATAACATATGTGGGGGGTGGCACCTTTTTCTTTATTAACCAAAACCATCACTTTCAGATTCAAATGGGCCTAGGGGCTGGAACTAATAGCTTTGCCGAGCTTATGGCACTAAAACTTCTCCTTTTCTTTTCCCTGGAAAAAGATAGTAGAATGATCCATATCTTCTGGGATTCACTAGTGATTATTAATTGGGTGAAAAAAGTCCAAAGACGCAAAAACATTTCTCTCATTTCTCTCTTTGAAGAAGTTATCAGACCCATGAAAATTTTTGACTACATTACCTGCCGCCATGTTTATAGGGAAAGGAACGTTGAGTCAGATCGCCTATCCAAAAATAGACTGGAAATGGAGCATGTCACTTGGAAGTTTTTGGAAACAAGAGATGCAGAAGTATACGAATTTTATCACAAGCAGTTTATTGACATTCAACCGTTGGTAAATGATGCATAAATAGTCAGCCACTTTTTTTGATTCATGGAGCTTTTTGATCACTATATTAAGATTCTGTGACAAGATTTTGATGATGAACTACAAGCAGTTTTTTGATGCTACAAATTCACATTGGAAAAAATGTGGAATACAACTCTTGGACTAAGTTATGTGGTAAAACAATCAGACCACTTGAAATTACAATTTTATTGTGATTTAGACAAAATAGGGAATATTTTAGCCCTATATGTTTTCTTTTTGGAATACTGTAAATGCTGACACATGAACTTATCATGCAAACATTATGCAGCACCTCACTATGTAACCAACTTTTATNATATATATATATATATATATAGAGAGAGAGAGAGAGAGAGAGAGAGAGAGAGAGAGAGAGAGATCCTATTTGACTTAGGTGTTAGAGGATACTTTAAATAAATGGGTGGATAAGATTGCACATTTTTTTAGAAAAGACTTGTTATAGTTGCATTTAAAATGGTAGCATGAAAAGTGAGACTTTGCAACCATGTTTATTATTATTTCATTTATTTAAATCAAATTGCTATTTTTAGAAGAAATTTTTTATTGATTATTAAATATTATTCTATTAAAATTTGATCTAAACAAAACTTTGATGATGTGAGATTTTTTTTTTTTTTTATGTAAATAGGAGAATTGATATTAGAATAGGAGGTTGATTTTTTCTTTGAGGGATATTTTGGGAGGAGAAATTTGGAAGTGCTATAAGAGTTTGAAAACTCTTGTAATATTTGATACATGGAATATTAGTGCATCACTATTATGTTCTTTGGGGGCCTCGAGCTTCGAGGGCCAAGAGGCCATTTGGATGGCTTCCTAGTGATAAGGAGCTGGTTAGGCCCCTAGTTGGCTGGGAGGTAAAACTGTGGTCCCACTTTAGATGACGAAAGGAGAAGTAAACTCGAGGAGGAGATGATTGCTTGCTATAGTTTGGATACACTGTTATCCTCATCTAGTTTGCTTCCCTCTTCATTTCCTAAAGCGGGACCACAGTTTCACCTCCCATCTAACTAGGGGCCTAACCAGCTCCCTAGCCCTAGGAAGCCATTAGAGGAAATTGGGGTCTAAAATGAGCCTTATAAGAAAATGAGCCAAACATAATTTATTGATGAGTTGAAATTGAAGAATCAATAGAATTTCAATAAAATGGGTCAACCGTAATGGTTGACTTGACATAATTGTCATAAAAAACTATTTTTTGTTCGTATTTTCAACATATCTCCCTGTGTTTTTACTCAAAATTAGAGAGGGAACACTTGTTGGATGTGGAATTAAATTTTTCATCCAACAAGTACCCACAATGCATACTTTTGATGATCCTTGCTGCCCCCAAAACAAGAAATACCTGAAAATTTCATCATCATGTTTTTTCAGGCATTTCTTGTTTCTGGGGTAGTGGGGTCCATCAAAAGTATGTAGTGTGGGTACTCGCTGGATGCATAATGCATACAATGAGTGCTGCCACTTTAAATTTGAGTAAAAACATAGGTATATATGTTGAAAATATGAACAAAAAAATAGTTTTTTTTTCTTCCTCAAAATTAATAAATATTATTTTCTTTGGAAGGCCCATTTTAGACCCCAAATTTCCTTTAATGCATATAAATGGCTTTCTAACCCTTCATGCTCAAGACCCCTAGAGAACATAACAATGATGCACTAGTATTCCATGTATCAAATCTTCCAAGAGTTCTCAAACTCTTGCAACACTTTCAAAATTTTCCTCCCAAAATATCCCTAAAAAAACAAGAATCTCATCTCCCATTCTTAAGTCTCCTATTTATATCAAAATTTCTCCCCACCTCCTCATCAAAGTTTATTTACATTAAATTCCAATAGAATAATATTCAACAATCAATATATTTATTTTCTCTAAAATTAACAATTTGATTTAAATAAATGAAATAATAATAAACATGGTTGCAGAGTCTCACTTTTCATATTACCATCTTAAATGCAACTATGACAACCATTTTATAAAAATATGTGTATCCATATCTATCCATATATTTGTATTATCCTTCCACATATAAGTCAAATAAGATATTTTCATATACTATATTATGTTATATATATATAATTATATATATCATTCAATAATCAAATCAATTTATTTAAATTTAAAATATATTAAACAAGTCAACACACACACATACTTGAATGATTCATCAACCAAGTTGCTAATAACTAGTTGTTCTCCTGTATGTTGTTTGCAAACATAATAATGATGTATTAAGGGCTTTAAACGTGATTAGTAGTACCTGCGCTTAAGACGTGTGTGTTGGCCACGTATACACCAATTTGTGAGTACATTACTATGATGGGTCGATTGATAAATAAATTAGTATGGATACATTAGTTATTAGTAATTTGGTTGATGCATTATTGTTGTAAGTTGTGAGCAGAGGGTCTCGGGGTCAAATCCCCAGGTGGCTATACATTGATATATAATGGCCTCACTTGACATCCCCATCGGGTTACATATATATATTTTTTTCCTTTTTAATTTAGTTTACATGTTAGTTGTAACATCTCCAAAGTTTGCAAAGAGAAAAATTTGAAGCATAGTAAAATCTTGGAGTAGAGAGGTTGAAACGTGGAAGCTTGACTAACGCCACTTGTCACTGTGGAAAACTAAGAAGGTTTCTGTTTAGTGTTTAACAATTCCAGTGGCCAAGGGGAGAGGATATGGAACGCTCGGAGCGCAAGCCCTGCTTCCAAATGGAGACGGTCATGGATCTCGGCTGAATCCAACCCCACCTTCGATAGCTTCACCCATTCTTCTCCTCTATTGCCTTCATATCGGACCTAGAAGGAGAACCATTCTATACGAATGGAGCTAGAAATTCACCTCTTCGATCGTGGTATGGTACCTCTACACCATTTTTGGATTTTGTTTAACCTCTTTTGTTATTTAGAGTAGACTTCAAATTTAGTTCGTGGTTTGGGTGATCCTTTTTACTGTTGGATCTGGAAGTTATTCTTCTGAGCCCGCGATTTGATTTACACTTTTAGATCGGAAAGATGATCTCTTCATTTTCCAGAGATATGCATAGGTCTAGAGTGTGTTTTGGGTAAAGATGAATAATATTTCGTTGCCAGCAATTGCATTGGTTTGGTTTGAGTTTTGGGTTTAAAACGGAATAGTAATTCTTTTGCCATCGATTTGCATTGGTCTCGATTGAGTTTTATTTTCCCAAACTACATGCAATATTCTCCTTTGAGAATATATATGTGTATGTGTTGTAGTCGTCCTTTCAATCTACTTATGGATCGCTAGAAGATTTAAACTGCCTACGATTTCTATGTTATGGAGTTCTGGAAAGACATGGAAATATCCAATGTTTACGTTAAACTTAAGACAGATCCGTTTTTTGTTATTGTCTGCGTTTGGTTATTATTATAGATCTGGCATTAACTAGTATTTTCGATGAACTCCTTTTGCCAACGATTTCTATGTTTTTGAGATCTGGAAGGACATGGAATTATCCAATGTCTGTGTTAAAATTAAGATAGATCCGTTTTTTGTTATTGTATGCGTTTGGTTTATTACTACAGATCTGCCATTAACCAGTATTTCCGGTGAACTCATTTTGCCAAATATTTCTATGTTTTTGAGATCTGGAAGGACATGGAATTAGTTAAACTTAAGATAGATCCGTTTTTTTGTTATTGTCTGCGTTTGGTTTATTATTACAGATATGGCATTAACCAGTATTTCAAGTGAACTCCTTTTTCCAACGATTTCTATGTTTTTGAGATATGGAAGGACATGGAATTATCCAATGTCTTTGTTAAACTTAAGACATATCCGTTTTTTGTTATTCTCTGTGTTTGGTTTATTATTACAGATCCGACATTAACTAGTATTTCCGGTGAACTCCTTCTGCCAAGGATTTCTATATTTTTGAGATGTGGAAGGACATGGATTTATCCAATGTCCGTGTTAAACTTAAGACGTATCTTTTTTCTTTACTTTTGTCTGCCTTTGGTTTATTACCGATCTTAGAATTGCGTTATTTATTTTGGTTGTATAGATATATAAAAATGAAAACCTTGCCATGATCTCCCTATGGCTCAGTAGATTACTAGATGGCACGCAACTTGCGCATATCTAAATGATCTGCATCTTCTCTAGTGTTGTTGCGTTAATGATTTTTGCAAACATTCCACCATTAGCTGCATTCGATTCCATTTTGCTTGTATATAAACTTTTTATAACCTAAAGTCCCCATTTTTGGATATGTGTATGTGTTAACTTATAATTATAGAATGGGAGTGACTTCTTGAAAGGATAGCATCTTCTTTTATTCTTGATTGGTATGATTATATCATTTTATTAATAAATGCCTTCCTTGTGCTTCCAGTGTGGTAAATAGGACAGATTCTTGAAATTACTAACTTAATAATGTATAGAGCATGAACAAGGTTAAATACTGTTAGAGTTTATGTATATATATATTATGATAATGAAAATATTCATACTTAGGTCAGGATATTTCAAACTAGTGGAAGGATGATATTACTATAACGAAGCCACAATATATCTATACATTTGGTAATAATGGATTGTGTTCCACTAAGGGAATTAATTCTTCCCTTTCCTATAACAAAGTTTGAATGCTTTATGTTTATTGAAGGCTGTGTTTCAATGTTAAAGCATCAAATTTTAGATATGTGAATAATAACCTTTCTGTTCACAGTAAGAATAGAATTTTATTATTGGAATGAAACTTATAATTAAATGCTTAGTTACCTTATAAGAAGTAGTTGAGGGTTATGTATTGTTCAAAAATCATTGCTTGTGTTTATGAATTTACATTTATATATTATGGATCTAATTGTTGATGGGTAGATGATTTTGCTGCGGTTTATGGATATATTAACTTATGAATATAAATTATGATCTCATAATTGATGGGTGGTAGAACCATGCCTGCGATTGTAAAATTCATGTATGATATTGATCCCAACGTGGATGATATTGATCTACGCTGGTTTCCATTGCCTTCGACTGTGTTTATTATGATTTCCATTGCTTGCAATTTACTATTGCAATTTACTAAAATGTAGACCATGTATTTTAGTAGTTCTAGTGCTGCTAGTTGGACCTAGTATGCATCTGAATTAGTATTAGTTATTGTTCTATAGTTGTTAAAGAGTATAGACCAAGAGTGATCTCTTGTAATTTTGGAATATCTTACGTGAAAAGGTTTTCCATTTGGAAAACCTTACAAAGAAGGAAAATAGTAATTGGTGAATATTTCTCGATGAAAGAGATTGGCAGTGGATGTGCCACGAAAATTGTAAATCTTCTCTTGATAAAATAATATAAAGACTAACAAGCTTTGGTGGATGTAGCCTCATGGATGGGGTGAACCACGTATATGAAATTGTAAATCTTCTCTTGATAAAATAATATAAATACAAACAAGCTTTGGTGGATGTAGCCTCATGGATGGGGTGAACCACATATATGATGTCTCTCTTGTTGCTTTATGTTTTATGTTCATATATACTCATTTTCATTATGGTAATTAATGCATGGATGATGCACAACAAATGATTTATGATGCATTTTCTATACTGGTACAATGGGCTATGAAATATACTTGCAAGCATATAGTTAACAATATACTTCGTGTAGGAAAGTTACTTGGATAGTTAAATGTATTAATACCTTTTGTTTAATATTTCGATTTCAAGATAAATAATTAATATCTTGATTTAAAAGTAAGTAATCAATAATTTGCATGATCTTCCTACCATGGTATAGATTGGGTAAAGTGCTATTAGTGTTTACAATTAAGTGATTACACACTCTCAAGAGATTAACATGGTTGACTTGTTGGTTATAGTAAAAAGCGAAAAATTTACCCAATTTTCCTAGAATTTACATTAAGGAATTTCGGGTATGTTACATTAGTGGTAAAGTATTGTGAAATTTTAAATATTATTATTATTTTTGTTAGAAAAATATAAAAAAATAGAAGTAAACAATAATAACAATAAAACATGAAATTTATATGGAAATCTTATTGTATGTAGGTAAAACTATGGGGAAATGGTAGATTCAATTTTTATTATTACTGGTCAAAACACTTACAATGTTTTTTTTGTTATAATACATTTCTAAGAATCGACCATTCCTCTTTTATACGATACACATGAGGGTTACAAAAGGAATCAAGATACGCTTAAAACGTCTAGAAATATTTTCCTTGATGGTTTCGTCCTTACACCCCCTTTGAATACTTGACGCATATGAATAACGCGAGGAGATAGTCAGGTACCATTCTATAAGAAAATAGTATAGATCTAGATATTGACTTCACCTCTTAACATTCTCCCCACTTGAAGTTGATATACAAGTTATTTGTCTATGTTTTCAGCTTGCATGCCACTGTCTAAAGCTACCTTCACCACATTTTGACAAGTATTAAAGAAGTTTTGCGCCATTCAAAATTCTTTGTTCCATCCAGCTTTGTAAGCATATCTAACAAGATAATAAAATTGACATCATCAAACCTTTTATAATATGCACAACGGTAAATTTCACTTCTACTTAAACCTTTAGTTCTTCATGAAGGTGTCAAATTTTCCATATTACATCCTTGGCGCTTGTTTCAATCCATGTATATATTTCTCAAGTATGCAAACCAAATGGTCTTTTCCTCTTTATTTGTATCTCTCAAGTTGATCCATATAAAACAACTGGAAATAGTGAGGGAAAACGACCAACAAGCTCGAGCTGCGTAAGAGAGGAAAATGCATGGGTGAATAATGGCTTGGGCATGCATTTCTGGGTATTTACTTGCCCAATAAGCAAAAACACATTTTTAAAAAATTGATGGCTTCCTTGATACAAATTTTTACCTCCATACTCTTCCATTCCCAAGGCATTAACTGCCTCAACCAACTTCTGGAAGAAATAAATGATTGGGTGAATAAGAAAAAAAGGTAGTTGGAAGCATTATGGGTTCTCCCATTGACATTTGGATTTACCCTATTGGATCAAAGGTTTGAATAATTTCCCTTCCAATTCCTTGTGAAATCATGCCCCCATCTCTTGTTGCATTGACATAACTAGTTGTGGGTATTTTATTAAATTGCATATTTACATGATGTCACATTTTATAATGTGCATGGATAGCATGAAAACCATATGCATTTATTTTAATTGACGATACATAAAATTCTAAATCCATGGTAGGGCCTTGGCCTTGAGCTCCTCACCACGATTTAATAACAATATTTACATCATATACAATTTTCATGCAATTTGGGGTCAAAATCGAGGCATTACATTCCCCTCCCCCTTACATTACCACTGTCCTTAGTACTCTTCAAAATTGAACAAAATTGGACTTTCCACCCTCGTGGCATCCTACAGCTCCCACGTAGCCTCATCGAGACCGTAATGCTTCCATTGCACCTTTACGTCTCCAACAACTCAGTTCCAGAGCATTGTTACCTTCTTGTTTAGCATGCGCAATGGTTTGGTTTAAAACTCTCCCTCGGGTTCCACGTGGATCACATCCCAATTAATCGCATGGTTAGGATCATGTACATATTTCTTAAACAAAGATAAATGAAAAACATTATGAGCTCTAGTGATAGTAGGCAATGCAAGTCTATATACAACTGGCCCTATTCTTTCAAGCACTTCAAATGGCTCACAATATCTAGGTGATAGCTTCACACAACTCCCAAGATTCAAGGAACTCTTCCTTGGCCTCAGTCTAAGATAAACATGATCCCCAAACCTGAAATCCTTATGCACTCTATGCTTATCTACATAGCTCTTCTTCCTATATTGGGGTGCTTTCAAGTTCTGCTTAGTCTTTGCAACCTCTTGTTCCATTTCCTTAAGCAATTATGGACCAAGCATAGTTCTATTCATTGGATTATCCCAAGTCACTGGTTCCCTACACCTTCTTCCATATAAAGCTTCATATGGACTCATTCCCAGCAATGCTTGATTCTCGTTATTATATGCAAACTCTACCAAGTGTAAATAATCCTCCCACTTGGATGGTTTGTCCATTACATATATGTGAAGCATGTCTTCAAGCACCTTATTTACTCTCTATGTTTGTCCATCGGTTTGATGATGGTAGGCGATGCCAAAGTTCACCTTTGTACCCAAATATACAAAAAGACCCCTCCAAAAATTGGAAGTAAACTTGGTATCCCTGTTAGAAATTATTGCCTTAGGAAATCCATGCAACCTGAAAATTTCCTTCATAAAAATATTTGCAATGGCATCGACTTTATATGTGGACTTGAATGGTATAAAATGTGATGCCTTTGTTAACTTATCCACCACAACCATGATGGAATCATGTTGTCTCATAGTCATTGGCAACCTTGTAATAAAATCCATGGAAATGACTTCCCATTTCCATTCCGGGATTGGTAAGGGTTGCAACAAACCTGCTGGGTGTTGATGTCCTACCTTCACCTGCTGACATTTCATGCACTTAGAAATATATTCAGCAATTCCCTTTCTCATTCTCGGCCAAAAATACTACTTTCTAGCTGTAGCAATTGTTTTCTAATATCCTGGGTGACCAGAATATGGAGCTTGATGGATCTCATCCATAACAATCCTCCTCAAGTCTGCCACATTGGGAATATAAACTCTATTCTTATAAGTATAAAGTTTGTCTCCTTCCAATTTATATCCTTCATACTTACTTTCAAGGTTTTGCTGCTGCAACTTGTCCTTTATCTGCACATACACTTCATCCTCAAAAACATGGTTATTAATTTGCTGCCTCAAATATGGTTGGAAAGTACTAAGAGATGCCACATGCATTTCATGTACCTTTTTGCTGAGTGCATTAGCCACCTTATTTTCTTTTACTTTTATGTGTTTTACTTCAAAATCAAATTCACACAAAAATTCCAACCATCTAGCTTTCCTAGCATTTAAAGTAGGATGATCAAACAAGTATTTTAGACCACAATGGTTTGTCCTTGGTTCAAATTTCCTTCCCATTAAATAATGTCTCCACATCTTTAGAGCATGTACTATGGTTGCAAGTTCTAAATCATGAGTAGCATAATTCTTCTCATGCTCCTTCAAGTTTCTTGACTCATAGCATACCACGTGGTTGTCTTGCATAATAACTCCTCCAAGTCCTTGATTGCATGCATCTGTACACACCACAAAGTAATTTTCTGGGTTTGCAATTTTCAAAATTGGTGCACTTGTAAGATTATTCTTCAACCGTTGGAAGCTGCTACACCTAAATCTCGTCATCATCATGTTATGAGATCCCAAACTTCAGTGTTTCCCTTAATCCCAAATTGTGAAGTAAGACCATTGGTCTAGACATCAAATTTATATATGAAAATCTAGTACTGCTTCTACCCTTTAGTAAAAAAGTGGCACCTCCTTTAGCACTGCCTGTAAAGTGTTGGCATTAGGTGGTGGCAACGCCTTTATCCTTTGTTCAAGACATGGTTTTTCCTAACACCACTTTGTCATGGTGAGCAAGAAGTGGTTCCCTTGGTAAAAAGTGAAAAAGAGAGGTTCTCACGAAGCTTCTCGAAAGAAGGCTTTGTGGCACCCTTACCCCTGATCACTAGGGCCAGTTAGGCTCGAGATCCATCCTTATAGGATCTCCTAGCAAACTCACCCACCAATTTCTAAACCATCCCTATCCATTCCAAGCCTATAAAAATAGGCTTAATCCCCATGGTTGAGGAGAGACTAAAGTCATGCTGTTGCTTTGATATTCTAGCCTAAATCAGTTTAGAGAGCTTGAGGGAGCAAGTTGGAGCTGTTGGGGACGAGATGTTGGATTTGTGAAGGAGTACATCGACACTGAGGCATAGATTGTAAAATTCTTCTCTGTTATCTAATGCAAAATTGGTTTCCTTCCCATAAAATATATTGTGTCATTATTGTATGTTTTATTGAATTCCTTAGTCATCAATATAGAATAGTGGATTATATTTTGGTTCTATTTGATCTTATATGTTGTTTTTCTTGTGATTATGCAGGTACATTCATGAATGATCATCTTTACATGAAACAACTATACTAGTACATCAAATAGACTTGATTCCAGATCTCCACCCATTATAGGGAATGTCTTCCAATCTTGTCGTGTACCATTTGTTCTAGATCTGAACCATTCAGACTAGAGGAACAACTCTTGTCCGCAGGAGGCGAAAAATTCCTAGCTACAAATCTGGCGACTCCACTGGGGAAGAGCTTCAGCTGATCTGATCTTCCTTAGTCTTTTTAGAAAACATTTGTCCGAAATCCAAGCTCCTGTTCTTTATCAGTTCAATCAGATCCACTAGTTGATCTAGTGGTTATTGGTTTGGTATCTTCAGATCTATTAATATCTGATTTTTCTAACTTTTTATGCTCTTAAATACTATTAATTCATGATTTAAATGCCAGTTGCACAGTGATTTAACTTTTCTTTTTCACCATCTTTTTTTTGGGGACATCTACAGGGAACCACGCATGAACAATAGGCAATAAGCGGTGCCACCACCTGAACTCGATTAGCAGGAAGCGGTGCCACTGCCTGTGATAAAAAATCAGGAAGCGGTACTTGAGCAGAACCGCTTTGTCAGTGACCCTCTGGAAGCGGTGTCGGGTAGGCTTTTTTAGTCCCTATTTGATTTCAAAACTGTGGCTTTTGTATTTTTATTTTTGTGTGTTTTTGGCCTACCTTTTGATTTCTACAGTCACTTTGATTGTTATATTCTCTTTGCATTCAAAGAATATCTTATGTTTCTTGCATTGGATTTTCCATTCTTATCTTTGCTTAAAACCTCTTGCTATTTTCTATAGATATTATTCGTTAGAATTGGAAAATATATATTTCATTTTCACGGGTATGTTTTATTTTGGGAATGCATGAGTGATCCATGTTGTGTTGAGTTTTTATTTGCTTGGGCTGATCCATTCTGATGTGAACAGTTCCTAAGCATATGGTCTCCTCGACATCCCCAACATTGAAGTGGTTCTCTTGGATCTTTTGGATCTTGTGATGGAGGCCTTTGTTGATTTTGGAGGTGAGAGGGTTTGAAACCTTTCTTCCTTTGGTCAAACTTCTCATTCCTCTTTTCCTTCCATGCCTTATGGAAATCAGGTTTGCTTTTGTTTTGATCATATCAATACTTATCCTTCCTTATAACCTCTTCTAGAGTTTGAGGTTCATCAAGCTCAATCCTATCTTTATATTCTTGATGTATCCCACTTAAAAAACGTTGAATCTTCACCTTATCATCTCGAATATTACTGACATACCTCAGTAGTTCCAAGAATTTGTTTGCATATTCTTCCATGGTCAATTGTCCCAATTTCATCTCATGGAACTCTTTAATCTTATCATCATAGTACCTATTAGAGAGGTACTTCTTCTTGAAATATATCTTGAACTGCTTCCACACAATTCTTCTTTCATTGATCTTCTTCACTTGCATGAGGTGGTCCCACCATATAGATGCTCTTCCATTTAAGTTGAAGAAGACTATCCTTTCCTTCATATTTCTAGAGTAGTCTTGGACTTGGAAATACTTTCTCATCCCAAGAAGCCGAGGTTCATCTTCTTGACCAGAATTTACCTCACCATCAAAGGTAGGAGGCTTTGCCTTATTAAATTCAAAATGTGAATTGTTCTTGTAATGCCTCTTCCTCTTACTCCTATGAGATGAAGATATTGAACCCCCAATGGATTCTTCATTGTCATATGATCCACTAGAATATATTTTTAGAGTATATATTCTATCTCTAGAAACTCTTCTTGAGCTATTCGACCTCTTGCAGGAATTTCTCCTTGAACTACTCCTAATCCCTTCTAGATTTGTTGTCTGATACCTAGAGTTTATCTGCCTTTGGATGTTTGTCAAACTCTGTAGCATGGATGCGTTCAACTGATTTTGCTCTTCCTAAGCTTTAATATTCCGTTCATTATCTTCTCTGTAACTTTGCAGTTGCACCCTTAGGCTCCTCATGGTGGCTGCAATATATGGGGGAGTCTCTTGATTTCTCCTCCCATTAGATTTTGTTTCAGCATTCTCAACCTGTATGTTCTCACCCATGGCATCTGTCTCAGGATCATAGGGAACTGTGCATCACTCATGATGTTGATATTCTTGGCCCAACCAAGACCAAATTTTCCAAACTACACAATGTGGAATGTTGCATTTGATGTGACTATGATTCTGCAAAATGTGTGCATAAACACAATTGTTAGCTGCATGATATTCTCATAAATTAATAAATCACTTTTTTGCATTTGGAAAAGTTCTATATTGACAACTTGTCAAAACATAAACTTTTATCACAATCAATGACTGTCTCAGGGGGACGACGAGGGTCACAATCAACTTTTCCTTCCAACATGTCAACAAAACTTAGGTTTTTCCTCCGGTGTGTCAGCAAAACTCATTGAGTTTATCTGACGTATTGACAAAACTCTGCCTGATCTTCCGATGTGTTGGCAAAACTCGCTGAGTTTTTCTGGCACGTATGGGAAAAATGCAGCCATTTCTTTCGACATAGAAATTTCGACACTTAGAAAATTTTTGAAATTTTTTCTTTCTTCCTTTGTAAACTTACCAATTTCTTCCAATAGGTGCCAACAAAACTACTCTTTTGTTTCTGATGCATCAACAAACCTCAGTTTTTGCTTCTGACACATTAGCAAAACTTGTCATTTTCTTTAGACGTGTTGACAAACTCGCTAGTTTCTTCTGATATGTCAACAAAACACACCAAGTTTTTTCGACATGCATCGACGAACTTGACAAATCTTCTTGACATTGAAAATTTTGAACACTTAGAAAATTTTTGGAAAATTTTTCTGTCTTTGTCGACAAACTCACCAATTTCTTCCGATGTGTCGGAAAACTCGTCAAAATTTTCTGACATGCATCAGTGAACTTGGTAAATCTTTTCGACAAGCAATTTTTCAAAAACACTTAGAATAAATTTCTTTTCCGCGACGATCTCAGCAAACATTTTCGAGATGTATCAATGAAACTCACCTATTTCGCCGGACATGCATCGACGAAACTCGTCCTTTCACGCTGACATGGTCGCTGCAATATTTGTCGGCTCAACTAAGCTAACCCAGCCGACATGTATTGGCACAACTCAGCCAACTCAACCGACATATTGGCAAAACTTGTTGAGTCTTGCCAACATGCAAAATTTTCATCACTTAGAAAAAAAAATTGAAAATTTTTCTGCCTTTCTTCTTTTCCTGCTGACCAAAGAGGGTGATTTTACACTCTGTCAACTGTTCAACTTGGCCCATTCATTCCTACTGCTACAACCAATTCTCTGATACCACATTGTCACGTCGTCGATGGAGAGGACGCAACTATACTGCTCTGCTATGTCTATCATGACCGGGGATCTAGCCCCATGAACATAAACTGAAATGCATTGAAATAAAAACATGTACATATGCATAATACATGAAAATACAACAGAAAGAAACACATTGCAAGCATTCTATATGTTCATAAACATTCATAAGAAAATACAGTTGTAGAACTTAAATACAAAGAGAATACAAGAGAGCACTTATCTTGTAAATGATCTGTCCCAAAACTAGCTATGTCGCTGCAATGTTCCACCCAACCATAGGACAATGTGCTCATCAATCTCTCAGCACCACTGCCACCACCAAGCTTGGCATGATTTCCACAAGGAAATAGGGAATAATAGGCTCACACAGCCAAAACATATAAAAAATTAGCCAAGCCAAACTACAGTTGGGTTTATCAGGATGCTAAGGCAGTGGAAAGGGAGAATTGCTAAGATAGTGAGCTCAAACACAGGGGTATGAACACCTACACCAGATCTATCTAGCTTGGCATCCACAATACTTACATACCCAATACAAGGAAGTATCCCCTTCAATGTTACACAGTCCCTCATGCCATATCTTCCCTTCTAGTGCTCTTCAGGGTGTGCATAGAATATTTGCCAGCCCCTCTTGATATTTCTGTGAGTTTCCTCTCTTCATAAGGTTTATCGAGCCAATTATGGGCCTCTTCAAATACTAAGTCATTCAGACCAAAACAAGGGTGCACACAACAACAAAATACAAATGTTGGGTATGAAGGAAACGTTTTGCAACTAAAAACAAATTGGTAAATGGGGAAAAACGTCCTTGGAACCAAAAAATATTTCAACAAACATTCTTGGGAATTACAAGAGCAAAAAATACCTCCCTAAACCCCAATCGTGAATCTCTTATGCCTATTCACTCAACAACACAAAAATGGTTTTCTGGGTAGGTAAAATTGAGGGAAACAACAAGAAAACGTGAGGGAAAACACCCAGCAAGCTCCAGCTGCGTGAGAGAGTAAAACACATGGGTGAATAATGGCTTGGTCATGCATTTATGGGTATTTACTTTCCCAATAAGAAAAAACACATTTTCCAAAAACTGATGGCTTTCCCAATACGAATTTTGACTGCCATACTCTTCCATTCCCAAGGCATTAACTGCCTCAACCAACTTCTAGAAGAAATAAATGATTGGGTGAATAAGACAAAAAAGTAGTTGACAACTTTATGGGTTCTTCCATTGAAATTTGGCTTTACCCTATTGGCTCAAGGGTTTGAATAATTTCCCTCCCAATTCCTTGTGAAATCATGCCCTCATCTCTTGTTGCATTGACATAGCTAGTTGTGGGTAGTTTATTAAATTGCATATTTACATGATGTCTCATTTTATAATGTGCCTGGCTAGCACGAAAACCATATGCATCGATTTTAATTGTTGATGCATAAAATGCTAAATCCATGGTAAGGCCTTGGCCTTTAGTTCCTCACCATGGTTTAATAACGGTATTTACATCATATACAATTTTAATTCAATTTGGGTTCAAACTCTAGATACTGCGTTCCCCTCCCCCTTACATTAGCACTATCCTCAGCGCTCTTCAAAATTGAACAAATATGGATGTGCCACCCCCATGGCATTCTCCAGCTCCCATGTATCCTCATCATGACCATAGTGCTTCCATTGCACCTTTACATGTCCAACGGCTCGGTTTCAGAGCATTGTTACCTTCTTGTCTAGGATGTGCAATGGCTCGGTTTGGAAATCTTCCTCAGGTTCCACATGGATCACATCCAAATTAATCACATGGTTAGGATCATGTATATATTTCTAAAGCAAAGAGACATGAAAAACATTATGAGCTCTTATGCTAGCAAGAAATGCAAGTCTATATGCAACTGGCCCTATTCTTTCAAGCACTTCAAATGACCCACAATATATAGGTGATAGCTTGGCATGACTCCTAAGCTTCAAGGAACTCTTCCTTGGCCTCACTCTAAGATAAAAATTATCCCGAACACTCAACTCCCTATGCACTCTATGCTTATCTTCATAGCTCTTCTACCTATCTTGGGCTTCTTTCAATTTCTGCCTGATCTTTGCAACCTCTTTTTGTATTTCCTTAATAAATTATTGACCAAACGCAATTCTATTCACTAGATTATCCCAAGTCACTGTTGTCCTAAACCTTCTTCCATATAAAGCCTCATATGGACTCATTCCCAGTTATTCTTGCTTCCCGTTATTATATGAAAAATCTACCAAGTGTAAATAATCCTCGCACTTGGATGGTTTGTCCATTACATACATGCGAAGCATGTCTTTAAGCACCTGATTTCCTCTCTCTATTTGTCCATTCGTTTGAGGATGGTAGGCGATGCTAAAGTTCATCTTTGTACCCAAATTTGCAAAAAGACCCTTCCAAAAATCGGAAGTAAACTTGGTATCCCTATCAGAAATTATTGCCTTAGGAAATCCATGCAATCTGAAAATTTCCTTCATGAGAATCTTTGCAATGGCATCGACTTTATATGTGGAATTGACTAGTAGAAAATGTGATGCCTTTGTTAACTTGTCCACCACAACGATGATGTAATCATGTTGTCTCATAGTCATTGGAAACCCTGTAATAAAATCCATGGAAATGACTTCCCATTTCCATTCGGGGACTAGAAAGGGTTGCAAAAAACCTGTCGGGTGTTGATGATCTACCTTCACCTACTGAAATTTCATGCACTTAGAAATATACTCAGTAATGTCCTTTTTCATTCCCGACCAAAAATACTGCTTTATGGTTTAGCAATTGTTTTCTGATATCCTGGGTGATTAGAAAATGGAGCTTGATGTATCTCATCCATAACAATCCTCCTCAAGTCTACCACATTGGGAATATAAAATCTATTCTTATAAGGAAGAAGTTCGTCTCATTCCAATTTATACCCTTTGTACTTCCTTTCAAGGTTTTGATGCTTCAAGTTGTCCTTTATCTGCATGAACACCTCATCCTCGACAATATGGTTAATAATTTGTTGCCTCAAATATGGTTGGCAAGTATTGAGAGATGCCACATGCATTTCATGTACCTTCCTGTTGAGTGCATCAACCACCTTGTTTTCTTTTTCTTTTATGTGTTTGATTTCAAAATCAAATTCACACAAAAATTCCAACCATCTAGCTTGCCTAGCATTTAAAGTAGGTTGATAATACAAGTATTTTAGACCACAATGGTCTATCCTTTCACACAATTCTTCTTTCATTGATCTTCTTCACTTGCCCGAGGTGCTCTCACCATATAAATCCTCTTCCATTTAATTTGAAGATGGATATCCTTGCCTTCATATTTCCCGAGTAGTCTTGGACTTGCAAATACTTTCTCATCCCAAGAAGCCAAGCTTCAGCTTCTTGACTAGATTTTACCTCACCATCAAAGGTAGGAGGCTTTTCCTTCTTAAATTCCCCATGTGAATTGTTCTTGTAATGCCTCTTCCTCTTACTCCTAAGAGATGAAGAGCCTGAACCCCCAATGTATTCTTCAGAGTTAGATGATCCACTAGAAGATATTTCTGGAGTATATGTTCTATCTCTAGAAACTCTTCTTGCGCTATTGGACCTCTTGAGGGAATTTCTCCTTGAACTACTCCTACTCACTTCTTGATTTGTTGTCTGATGCCCATAATTTATCTTCCTTTGGATGTTTTTTAAACTATGTAGAATGGCTGCGTTCAACTGATTTTTCTCTTCCCGAGCTTTAATCATCCTTTCATTATCTTCTTTGTAACTTTCCAACTCCACCCTTAGGATCCTCACGATGGCTGCAATATTTGGGGGAGTCTCTTGATTTCTCCTCCGATTAGATTATGTTGCATCATTCTCAACCTGTATGTTCTCTCCCATGGAATCTGTCTCGGGCTCATAGGGATCCTGTGCATCATTCATGATGTTGATCTTTTTGTCCCAACCAAGACCAAATTTTCCAAACTGCACAATGTGGAATGCTGCCTTTGATGTGACTATGATTCTGCAAAATTTGTTCATAAACACAATTGTTAGCTGCATGATATTCTCAGAGATTCATAAATCACTTGCATGCATTTGGAAAATTTCTATATTGACAACTTGTTAAAACATAATCTTTTCTCACAATCAATAACTGTCTCAGGGGGACGACGGGAATCACAATCAACTTTTCCTTCTGATGTGTCAGCAGAACTCATGTTTTTCCTTCGATGTGTCGGCAAAACTCGCTGAGTTTCTCTGACGTATCGAGAAAACTCTGCTTTCTCTTCTGATGTGTCGAAAAAACTCATTGATTTTTCCCGATACGTATCGAAAAAACTCAGCCATTTCTTCCGACATGGAAATTTTGACATTTAGAAAATTTTTGAAAATTTTTCTTTCTTCCTCGACAAACTTACCAATTTTTTCCGACAAGTGTCGACAAAACTCCTCTTTTTTTATGCATCGGCAAAACTCCAGTTTTGCTTCTGACACATTGGCAAAACTTGATGTTTTCTTCCGACATGTTGGTAAACTCGCCAGTTTCTTCCAATGCGTTGACAAAACTCACCAAGTTTTGCTTACATGCATCGACGAACTTGGCAAATCTTGTCGACATTGAAAATTTCGAACACAAAAATTTTCTGAATTTTTTTGTCTTTATCGACAATCTCACCAATTTATTCCAATGTGTCAGAAAACTTGACAAAATTTTCCGATATGCATTGGTGCACTCGGTAAATCTTGCCAACATGCAATTAAAACCCTTAGAAAAAATTTCTTTTCTGCGACGATCTCAGCAAACGTTTTCGAGATGTATTGATGAAACTTGCCTATTTCACCCGACACACATCGACGAAACTTGGCCTTTCACGTTGACACGACCACTGCGATATTTTTCAACTCAACTCAGCCAACCCATCCGACATGTATCGACAGAACTCGGCCAACTTAGATGATATATCATAAAAAATTGCTGAGTCTTGCCGACATGGAAAATTTTCAACAGTTAGAATTGTTTTTTTGAAAATTTTTCTACCTTTCTTCTTTTCATGTTGACCACAGAGGGTGATGTTACCTCTGTCAACTGTTCAACTTGGCCCATTCAAGCCCAATGCGGCAACCAATGCTCTGATACCACACTGTCCCCTCCCCTCCCCTCATCTCACCGATGGAGAGGACACAACTATACTGCTCTGCTTTGTCAATCATGACCGGGGATCTATCCCCATGAACATAACCTGAAATGCATTGAAATAAAAACATGTACATATGGATAATACATGAAAATACAATGGAATCAAACACATTATAAGCATTCTATATGTTCATAAACATTCATAAACAAATACAGTTGCAGAACTTGAATACACAGAGAATACTGAGAGAGCACTTATCTTGTAAATGAGTTGGCTTGTAACTAGCTATGTCATTGCAACGTTCCACCCAGCCATATGCCAGTGTGCTCATCAATCTCTTAGCACCATTGCCACCACCGAGCTGGGCATGATTTTCACAAGGAACTAGGGAACAACAGGCTCACACATAGCCAAAACATATCAAAACTCAGCCAAGCAAAACTACAGTTGGATTTATCAGGCTGCTAAGGCAGTGAAAAGGGAGAATTGCTAAGCTAGTGAGCTCAACCACATGTTATGGACACTTGCACCATATCTATATAGCTTGGAATCCACAATACCTACACACTCAACACAAGGAAGTATTCCCTTCATTGCTACATAGTCCCTCGAGCCATACCTTCCCTTCTAGTGCTCTTCAAGGTCTGCATAGAATATTTTCTAGCCTCTCCTGATCTGTCTATGAGGTTCCTCTCTTCATTAGGTTTATCAATCCAATTATGGGCCTCTTCAACTCCTAATTCGTTTAGACCAAAACAAGGGTGCACACAATAGAAAAATACAAATGCTAGGTATGGAGGAAATGTTTTGCAACAAAAAACGGATTGGTAAATGGGAAAAAACGTCCTCGAAACCAAAAGTGATTTCAACAAATGTTCGTGGGCATTACAGGAGAAAAACGACCTCCCCGAACCCTCAAATCGTGAATCTCTTTTACCAATTCACTCAGCAACACAAAAATGGATTTCTAGGTATGGAAAAATGAGGAAAACAACAGGAAATAGTGAGGGAAAACACCCAGCAAGCTCCTGCTGCGTGAGAGTGTAAAACACATGGGTGAATAATGGCTTGGGCATGCATTTCTAGGTATTTACTTGCCCAATAAGCAAAAACATGTTTTTAAAAAACAAATGGCTTTCCCAATACAAATTTTGACTGCCATACTCTTCCATTCCCAAGGAATTAACTGCCTCAACCAACATCTAGAAAAAATAAATGATTGGGTGAATAAGACAAAAAAGGTAGTTGACAGCTTTATGGGTTCTCCCATCGACATTTGGATTTACCCTATTTGTCTGAAGGGTTTGAATAATTTCCCTCCCTATTCCTTGTGAAATCATGTCCCCATCTCTTGTTGCATTGACATAGCTAGTTGTGCGTATTTGATTCAATTGCATATTTACATGATGTCTCATTTTATAATGTGTCTGCCTAGCACGAAAACAATATGCATCGATTTTAATTGCCGATACATAAAATGCTAAATCCATGGTAGGGCCTTGGCCTTGAGCTCCTCACCATGATTTAATAACGGTATTTACATCATATAAAATTTTAATGCAATTTGGGGTCAAAATTGGGATATTACAATAATGTATTCTCACTATTGAAACATTCTCGTGACATTACATAGCATCTCAAAGTAAAAAAAATTTATTGTAAATGCATAGGCGCAGACATTTCGAAAAATGTATTCTCATTCTTGAAACATTCTTGTGACATTATGTAGCAGTTGAAAGTGTAAAATTTTTATTGTAAATGCATAGGAACGAGCATTTCAGAGAACACATAAGATGAATTTGTGTTTGTGCAAAATTTGAGTTGTATTAAACAATCAAGGAAAACATTCAATTCATAAGAGTTCAACTATGATTTTACATTCTTAGAAATTCATAAATGAAAAAAAATGCCTTGTTTGTTTCAATTCATTAGAATTCAACTAACACTCTTGTTTGTTTCAATTCATTAGAATTCAACTAACACTCTTGTTTGTTTTGAAATTTGGTTGCTATTATTACTATTGTTATTGTGGTTGTAATATACATAATGGTAAATATATTTCTTTTCACATATACATGTTTTGATAGGTATATCAAAACATTTTTAAAATATAAAGTAGTGTTAGTGGATGAACAATACATTAAAAATAATTAATAATTAATAATTTATTATTATTATAACATTAAATTGTAAATTAAAAATATAATATAATAAATAAATAAAACAAGCAATATTTAATAAATGCATATTAATAAATAAATAAAACTTAAGTTTATTAATAATAAAAAGGAAAATCCTATGTATATTGATCCAATCTAGATATTTTATTTCTTACTTTAGACTCATGTAATGTTTTCTAAATAAACACTTTATTTAAAATTAATTTGAAAAAATTAGAATATATTAACTTCTTAATAATGAAATTAAAAAAAAAACCTTAACCATTATGACTATTTTTAATTTTATATACAAATTCTGTTTTATAGCTATCTTTTTTGGAAGTCTATACATCTACTATTTAAAATAAAAAATAAAAATAGAGCAAAGCTAATTAGAAGCACCCGATTTTACTAGATGGGATTACACGTTGGTTGGTTAGCCCTTACCTTAGATTTAGACCCTCGGGCACTTACATCTGCCATCATATATGCCTTATCTTTATTGGGTGGCGGATTTACCTTGATGGCCTTCACCATATAACGATGGTCAACTTGGATGGATGGATTTTTTCATAAATGCAAAACCATGGAGAACTCTCAAAATACTATTAAATTGGATTATCTTATGATTGACAAGTATGGACAAGGATTAAGGATTTTTGAGCGAAACGAATATTTGCCTTATAGCTATATTGCGAAATTGTGGCTTTGAAGGCATTCTCTGTTAAACTAATTGTGATAAAGCTTAATTGAATTGGTAAGACGTGCGCACAAGGGTTAGCTTAATTGGTAAGACGTGCGCACACTCTCTCGGTTCGGGGGAGGTCACGGGTTCGAGCCTTGAGTCTTTTGGGGTTAGGCCTTCTGCTAGGATAGCCAGCGGTTTACCACCTCTACCATCCAATCAATCTTTCATTGCTCGACGCAGTGCCAATCATCATGGAAATGTTGGGGAGGACGATGTCATACAGTCTCTCAGTTCCCCCAATGGGGTATCAATCTATCCCTCTCTTTGTTTGTTTTCAGCATTTTACATATATGTTTATTGAATTAACATATATATGCTTATTTAATTGCATTGCACTGTAATTAGGAACCTGCATATTATGATCGCCTTGAAAAACTTATCCAGGAGATGAAGCATTTACTTTTGAGTGAAATGGAAGATATATTCAGTCATGATTTAATCAAACGTCTTCAAATCGTTGACACATTGGAATGTCTTGGAATTCATCAACATTTTCAACATGAAATTAAAATAGTTGCTCTTGATTACGTTTACAGGTTACACATTTGTCCAGAAGCATGATTGAATTTAATTTAGCATTTGCATATGGGGTGCTATTTTTAATCGTTCTTTCGAAGCTGGCTAATGAGCTAAGCAGATGTTGGAACTAAAGAGGTATCGACGTGAGATCAAGAGATTCCCTCAAAAAAGATCTCAACGCTACCACTTTAGGATTTAGAGCTCTCTGACTGCATCAATATAATGTAATTATTGGTATAAGTTAGAGATTTTTCCACAGAGAATTAATTTATGTTTAAATTAAACGATATAATTATTATTTAATTTATTTTACAAATTAATAAAATATATTGAAAATGGGAGTTCGGTATAAGTTGGAGATTCTACCAGTAGTTATCTGAGTAAAGAGTTCATTTGCATTTAAATTCAACAAGCCTTCTTATCCCAGAATTTATAATGCAATTTATTGATAATCTTAAATAATAACTATCTTTCTGGACGAACTTAAAATTGTCATAGAGGGAGTGAGACAGTGAGTTCAAATTATATAGACTTTGTGCAAATTGCCAATTGATTTGTTCCTATCAACATATTTCATCGATTATAATCCTAACACCCCCTGAATGCTAACTTGGACAATTGTGGGCCCCGGTAATTAAGACCAAAGGTCACCCGTTACAACTAAATGAAAAAAGTAACTGCTTAATACAAACAAGGAAATGAGGAAAAACCTCAAGGGAAAAATACCCCCCCTCAAACTAAGATGGTAGAATTAGGATTCAATATTTTTTGAAAAAACTTGAGAAAAAATGTTGCTGCAACCTTCATCTCTGTTGTGTAGTGAAGCAGCATGATTTTTCTTCTGTGCTCAGGTTTCCTGGGGCCTGGCATGTAGACTTCTCCATCTTCTCCCAAATTATGATGGAAGTTAGGAGGACTGTAACCTTTGTCTCTTTTTGGAGGAAGTAAGACATGATCCACTATGTTCTTCTGAGAGCAGTGTAGCTGATCAAACCTTGTCATGTAGCATCTCACAGGGAGTTTGTTACATCTCTTTGAAGGAGGTGAGCTTGCTTGACAAAGCACAAGGTTCTCTTTCTGAAACTGATTTCTTGTCTTCTTTATGTCAGATAGATTTCCAATCATATTCCCAGCTGCCCCAATAGCCTTTTGTGCCAATTTAGGATTGGGAGTAGGGACTGGATTTGGATCTGAATCACTGTGAACTTCATCTTCAATATCATAAACTAATACAACTAAGTCTTCTACTTCGGATTCTGAAACACTAATGGAAAATTTATCATGTGCAAAAGGAGTTTCAAGTGGCAGCTAAGAGTGCATTGGATCTGAATATGGCAGAAAGTGTGAGAATTCATATGCCTTGGAGGCATGATTTTCAACACCCTTTGCTATAATGTTCCCAGTAGAGATATCAATGATTTCCACTGAGTGAGGACCAAAAACCACTCACTTTGGTGAGCTAGAAATACCACTCACTTTGGTGAGCCAGTGTGAGTCATACGATATACAGATAACAGATTTTCATCTAAGGAGGGCACATAAAGTACATCATTGAACTTTCCATGCTTCAACTTGATAGAACCCTTCCCTTTAGCTCGAATTTGAGTGTCATCACCCATGTAAATGTTAGGACCATCAGTAGACTGTAAATAAGATAATGTTTCTCTGGATGAAACCATATTATTGGAAGCTCCCGAATCAATGAGGAAAGCACTTGTCTTTGAACAACTAGCCTTCAGTGCATGGCATCTCTCATCATGATCTTCAGTTTCTTCTCTATGGTCAGCCTTCCTTGCGCTAGTTGGTAGAGCGATGTTATTTTTCTCTAGGAGAAGAGCCATTTGTTCAATTATTCTCCTCATACAGGAGCTTTTTGGATGGAATCCCCTTTCACAGTAAGAACAGAGGATATTTTCTTTGCCCTTCTTCTTGTTTCTCCTCGAACATGAGGACTCATCTGACTACTCCTTCTACTTAGGAGGCTCGTTCTTGGTATTATTTTGCTTCCCCTTTCCATTCTTAGCTTTGGGTCCTCCAACAAATAATGCTTGATCTTTGGAGGATTTAATGATTCCCATTTGGACAAGCTTGTCATGCTCATTGGTGAGAGACTCAAGGAATGCATTGAGAATGGGCATCTTCCAATTTAGGATTGTGAGCTTCTCAGAATGAAAGGTGGACACAAAAATAGAACAATCCGAGCCAAGTTTCGAAAGGATGGCAAGGATGAGCTGATCATCTTCCTTCTCAACCTTACACTGCTTCAACTGGAGCACTAGGTGCTTGAATTTGGTGAAGAAGTCATTCATGGTTTCGAAGTTGCCCGGGTCTACAGATATCAACTCATTCTCTAGCTAATAGTTTCTCAAGTCATCTTGCTTATCAAACAGAGTAGCAACCTGGTCCCAAATCTCTTTGGGAGTCTTCAATCGAAAGATGTGGAAGAGAAGATCCTTAGAAATTGAAAGGCAGAGAAATCCATATGCTTCATCAAGCTTATTCTAGTATTTTTGCTTTGTCTACAACATGATTCGGCTCTACCTCTATGTCCATGGTGACTCTATAGAGTCCTTTGGAGCGAAGCTCAATCTCAATGTCCTCCTTCCATTGATGGTAGTTGAAAGGAGTAAGAAGATCCACAGAAGAGACCATTATGCTGTTGTATCGAATGCAGTGAAGGAGTTTGAAAAACCTGCAAATCACAAAAAAAACAGACAAAGTAAGGTCAACAACCTGCACTTTTGGAGTTTTCTTCACACCCAACTTAGTCATTCAAGCAAGATTGATCAAAAATTTATTTGCCCAAGAATTATGTGGTAAACTCTCCGCTTCTGGTGCAGCGTTGTAAGGAGCAATTTCGCACAATTGTTTTGATCCAGTTTAAAATATGTAGAAGGAGAAGTGCCTTGTCCCATCAAGGCTCTGATACCATATAAAAATTGAGCTCACAAGAATATATGAACCAAGACAAAACTCACAAATAGATCTCACAAACAATTTACATAGAATTTGATATGAAACAGTGCAAAAAATGGGTTGTAGTTGTATAATGCTTTCATTAATAAAAAAGTAAATGGATAATTATTACAATGCAGTACATTGGTATTAATAACTAGACAATTCAAATACATGAGAGCAAATAAGAATTGATTGACTCAATCTAACTGCATGGATAATTGGACATGTCTAAACCACTATTGGAAAGGCTTAACTAACTAGCTCGAGTTGTCTAAATCAATCACACAATCAGTTAGAATTAGTTAAACTAGTCTAACTGATGTGGTAGGTGGAAAAAGGCACCTTGCCACATGCAACCATGCAAAGAGTGAAGCTAACTGAATGTAACTGACTCATAAATAGGCTTGACTAGTCACCGACAGAACTCAACTGAAGGAGGTTGGTGTCTGCATCCCTAATGGCTCCTAAATTGTAGGGATTGGTCTAGGAGGCTCCTAAACTAATGCATGGAAGTGCAGTCAATGGCAGTTAGCCTCAATTAGTGTTCCCCACACTCTAGTGATTGGTATATGTGGACCAATTAGGCCATGTGGACCCAATGGTACTAGTGACTCAATAAGGATTAAATAAATCCTAAGTTAGGATAAATTGACCAAATTGGACAAGGGAGGATTATAATCCTAACACAGGAAAAAGGTCATCAAACCATGTAATTCTGCAATACTTCTAAAAATCAGACCCCAGGGAAAAGAGCATCAAACCATGCAAATGCAGAACACTTTAGAAAACCCGAGAGGGCCAAATGCCCATACCCAACATAGTACATTGCCCCATCATGAAATTAATGAACGAACAAAAAGAAAATGCAAAGTTCCAATAGACGAAAGTTGGTTTCAATAATTGGCATGGAGAAGAACCTCACCCTGAAGATGACATGAAGCTGGAGGTAACATTCATAGAGCCCATCTCTAAATGTCGTAATAGAAACAACAGAGGGTAATGCCACATCCCACAACCAAAGCTCACTAGTCGTGTCGGATTGACAAGGGGCATTAAACCAGGATATGGAACCTGTCCTTCACTCGCCTGACCCTAGTACATCCAATTCTAAACCCAGAGGCCATTTGAATTATCAACGCGGGGAAGGAAGTAAATCACCTCTCTACAAGAAACCCCACTGCATAAAAAAAGAAACCTACTCCATTAATCTCTGATGCTGACATAATGCTGCCAAGGCCTGGGGCACACAACCCCAAGCGGAATTCACCATATGTGGATCCAACTAGAAGCTAGAAAAAACCCACATTACAGAAAATAAGAAAATATCTAATAATATACCTTTTCCCAAACCCTTAGCCCCAATCTTTCTCATTGATCGAAAGTCTGCCCACCTTATTCTCATCCACACACTATAGAATGTCTAGCGTAAGGATTATTTTCTGCTTACGCCAGCTTGTCACTGGGTCTTGGGACATAAATTCCCACGCCTACACCACCTATATGGATGAATATGAATCAAGATAAATAAAAATTTAAATAATTTCCACCCCCCTAAAATTGATACAAACTATAGAAAAAACACTTGAAATGTGAAAAATTTAAACCCACCTCCTAGATTAATTCACATAAGCAAATCATATATATCCCCTAGACATAACAATTATATATAAAGTTAATATCTTTAAGGACTTTGATACCATCATATATATTTATTATGTTCCCGATAGGGAATATATATGAATTGGTTAGGTCAATTAATTGAAGAATCATATTTAAATTTTTTAGTTTTCAAATGTTTTTAATATAGTTTGATTAATTTTTATTTTTTGAATTTTTTAAATATTGATTTAACTTAATTTCTATTCGTCTTTTACATGTGACTTTTGCTTGGGTCTTTGTGCCCCAAGACCCCGCGGCGTGATAACGTAAGCAAGGCATTGGAAAATGGTTAGTTTTAGTTAATGGTATTGACAGTGGCAGTGGTTTGATTAATACAAAATAATTTGCTGTGACAACCTTGAAGCTCGTTCATGGAGCTGTATACTTGCAGTAGCCGTGTGGCTATCTACATGTATCTCTTTGCTAACATTTTCTTTGTGCTGCCATGCCTTTGCATACAGCTCATGCACAGATTTGAAATGGCAAACGGAACCCTAATGTGAGGGTTCATTGTTCTAACGTGACTGATACATTGGTTGCATCTTATGTGTCGATGTATCAATTTCTCATCCAGTTTCAAATTCTTCACCATCTGTGGTGGGGTGTTTTCAACCGTCGAAGTGTGGTCGCCACTATCCAACCAAAGGTTCCTTTGTACCGGGTAATCTTACCTTTGTTAAGGTTAACACTGGAAGACGATGCATGTGTTCGAGGTCTGGCAATGAAGGTAGATGCATTCGAGGTCTGGCATCACTGGCATGTGTGTACACTCCAAATGGGACATGCAACACTCCACTTGTCTTGTTCCTTGATTAAGGCATCCTCCAACTATGCTATGAACATCCTCCATGCAACACTCCACTTGTCTTGTTCCTTCATCAATGCATCCTCCAGCTGTAGCATGGACAATTGATTAGAAGCATGGCGGATATAAAGCACACGAGCTGGGTGGTGGTCTCCCTGCACAGACCTGGATGGTGGAATCCCTTCGGATCCAATGGAGTACTGCAAATACACCACACATATCAAAGGTATTTTCAATATAGTGTCTGTATACTAGGTTGAATTCAGTATTCATTGTTTACATATTTTTCAAGATCTATGCATTACAGCTATGAAAACCATATATAGCTTTAAAAATTATAACAACCCATTTATAGAAGAACTATTGAAAGATTATCCAGCTAAGTTTGGATTCATAATTATAAGTGCAAATAAGTTCAGGCTTCAAGTGCTTCTGTTAAATCCTCGTTTTGTTTGCTATGGGTACCTTCTCGATAACTAATACTTCTACCTCGCCAGGTGTTGTACTCATGTTTTCTTTGTGTTTCGTTTAGGAAAAATCTCCTTTAGTAGTCATGATTTATGTATGCCAATGCAGCTCAATTAAGTTATGCGTCCCTGCTTCCATCCCACAGAAATTTTGGGCTCTGCAAGCAGTCTTTGGGTACTTTCTTCACTTCATTTTTATTTCCAATACATGCTTTCAGGAATTTTTTTTACACGGGTTTGCTTTACTACATAGCTGCACTCTACAGTTTGGTGGGGTGGGGTGATTGTATAACTCTATGGGTGTGTAATGGTGCACTGAATATGGACACTGTCGCAGAACTATATAAAGT